>APFE030729342.1:1862-40489 GCA_000404065.3 Pinus taeda
AGGGGGGGCTCCACCCCCCATCTAACCCCCCAGTTAACTACATGGGCTAGTCGTGGAAAGAATATAACACAACCCAACAGATATTGTGATGAGGTGGTCAACCTTATCGCATCGCGTTGGAAACACTTAAGAAAGGTCTTAAAACTTATGAATCACATGATGTTTTGAAATGCAATAAGAGCCCAGACCCGATTAAAACCTATGTCATAAAATAACACTTAATCCACCACGCAATAAAAAATGCTTTATACGGTGAAAATTGCATAAAAAAGCTACGCTTTAAACAATAAAGAGCACAACGCATCTCATATCTTACAGGAAACTAAGGAACTCTAAAAAAATGCACAATCAAATATGTGATAATGCGATTTGCGATATTACATCGCAATCACAGAATTGGTATTCTGGCAAAATAAAGCTCGCCCCCTTAAAAATTTTCTTCCCAGTTTATGAGTAGCGATAACAAACCATTAGTGGATATTTAGTATGGGTTAATGGCCTTTATGTTGAAAAATAGCTTGGTGTGATATGATATCTTCTCATATGCATTTAATTCAAACTCTTTCTTGTCACCTTTTCAAGGTTATCTGTATGATTCATCCTCACCTTAATTCTTGCTTGTGTCTATCTGATATGTTCCTCTTTGCTCCATTTCAGGAAAAGTTTGCAGGAAGATTCATTAGAAGCAATGACAAAGAGGGGAAAGGCAACTGCGTCTCAAAAGTAAGAAATGATCCCTCTTTTCTCTAATATTACATGCAGCAGAGATGGAGGAGCTTCAACTTGGGAGGCCATGTATGATCTGTTAGAAGAGGAAAAACCAAAGCCACTGGTAGTGAAGGCCACAACCAATGCTCATGTTTCCTCTAACGCCTCCTACTTCAAGAAAACCTATTCATTCCTACACCGCATAGCCGCAAGGCTCAAGATAATCCCATACATAGATATGGTCAAGTGGATAATTGATGTGGTGGATGTCTCAGATAGAGAATTCAAGAATCACAGGCGAGAGGTTATGGGATCTTTTTTCAGCAGAAATCCTACAGCTATGTGCCATTTACCAGGGCCACAAAAGCTCTAAAATATATAGTTCCTCGAGCAATTTTCTAAGGAGAATGAAGACCCGACAGATGTCACGCGAACCTGGACAACAAGTGAAGGCAAGCTCAAATGGGATAATATGAGTATGCATTTTACGACATCTATCTCTCTCCCTTATAGTTTTGTAGCAGCCATGCTATGTAGATTGTTCGGTAAACTCGATAGCACCAAATTTCCCCCATAGTGGCTTCCATTAATAGATACAACTGCGTACACAACGATAATGAATTGGGCTCAAATTTTGCCTGATAATTCAGCAAAAGCCATTATGGAATATAGGATAAAGAGAAGTCCCTCTTTAAGGGTTTATTCCCCATTTTTCATCAGGGCCTTTATAATGGATGCAATCTATTTTAGTTACAATTTTCCCATTATGGGATGGAGGTGGACTTCTTATGACTCACTTCCTATCCATGTGTACCATAATATTTTTTGGGATTCTTAGTTTCACCCCCATTTTTATAAGATTCGTCAAGGAGTTATGCTACGCATCCATAAGCAAGTCTACAACACAACCGCCCCTAGGTTTTCAAAAGAAGCTAAAGTGGATATCTTACCTATAGAAAAATGGTTTGGGAAGGAAACATTTATCTATATCGGAGTATTTGGGAGCATTGCTTCACCGCATGTTCTCCCATACTATGTATCCAACAAGCTAAAGTGCTACCAACCGACAGGGGATGGTTGGTTGAGAAAAGGATTGAAATAGAGGAAGAAGGTCATTTGGCCTACATTTCCATTGCAATGTGGTGCATTTGTGGTAAATGAATTTTGACATGCATGCAAAGAAGAAAAAATCATGAAGTCTCTGAAATTAGCTATAATCCCAGGAAGGCAATATGACCCAAATGGCACTGCTAAGGACTTCACTACTATGGTGAAAGTGAAAACATTCACCCATGAAGAGGATGCCTTCAATGACATCTTCCTACAAAAAGAAACATCTTCAAAGTGATGCATATGGCATCACTGCTTTTTGCCCCAGATGAGGTTGCATCTTTCCATTTGTATAGAGAGAGGAGATTATTGAAGGTCCCATTGGACCTACTACAAATTAAATCAATAAGGGAGCCAACTCCCAGTGTAATCTTGGAGGATAGCTGCAAGGAGAATTCCAAAGAAGAAACCCAAGAGAGATCTACTCAAGATTTAGGGCACTTGGAGCACTAGTCTCAAAATGGGGGAGGCAATAAAAATAAAGAGTCTGGAAGGGACATAGCTGGAACTACAAAGGAAACAGTTGAGCAAACCATGGCAAAGAAACAAGTAGAAGTTCACTACGTGTCCATTCAGTTCGCAAAAACCCCAGTTATTGATTTGGGAAAGGAATGGGAACATTTCAACAAGAAGCTTCACACAGATGAACAAACATTTGAGATATAGACTCCTAAGTAGCCATAACACAAGTGAACTCAAGAGACAATAGTGGAGAAAAATGTAGGCACTCAGGATGTTGAGGTCATTCCTACCACCCCCACTTTAGAAATTATTTTGCGAATTGAGGAAATTCCTCCACTAGATGTATTTTACAATCCTACCCACAAAGCTTTCATCAAAAGACAAAGGAAGAAAAGAAAGTTAGACGTTGCAACTATTACGATTCCTGAAAATGAACAAATGGACATTGTATGGAAGGACTCACCCATGGACCCATCATAAAATCTCACAATATTGTCGTAATTCACACGAGCCTATGATACGACAACAATTGATAAAACGACAGAGATCCAAATGTTGCTTAAAGAAAAGGAACAATGGATTCTATTGTTGGAACAACAATTGGCTCAGGAGAAATCCAATTAACAAGAAGAATTACAAGTAGCCCAGCTCCAAAAAGAATTTGAATGGATGCAAATACAACATGAGGCCAACCTAGTAGAAAGAGATGCATGGATACAAGCTATAACAAATAAGTATAAAGAAAATCATAAAATCGATGAGTTGATAAAGGAAGCACTCAGTCTTAACTCCCAACTAATAAAGCAGAAGGAAATTCCTTACGAGAAAATCTTGCAAATAAGTCCATATTGCGAGATCACTGATAGGCTAACAAGCCAAGTTGTCGACATGAGACTTGAGTATGAAGAAATCCATAAAACGATTTTTGACTTTATCACCTACCAAGAATCAAAAGAAGGGAGAAAGCCTGATTTTCCAAAAGTGGAGGAATCACATAAAGACATCTTGTTCACAGATTGGGACTATCTACTCAAGCAAGTGGAAAGGGAAACAACAATTGCAGCAACAATAATAAGTAGCATAATATAAGCCATCAACAAAAATCTGCATGGCACCAACTTGGTTACAAAAAGCATACCAGGATTTCTTCCAAATGTCAAACAATTAGAGCAGTAGTGGAGGTAGGAAGTGAAGGAAAAGGAGTTGGTGATTATCCAGATGGGAAATCTAAACTAGGAAGCATACTAGCAGTTCTTGGTAAAACCATATAGCCAGTGGATGACCTTGAGATGGTTAACACTTCCACACAAAAAATGGTGCCAACGCTAATAGATGTTATATTTGCAAGGCAGTTGAAATCTCTGATTGGCGAACTGACACAGCTCAAGCCTATGACAAATATTTGCGATCTCAAAGATCAAATGCAAAGGAGTTAGTCACTTTAGTTTATTTTTATTTTTCTTTATTTTCACATAATATGAGGCAAGTCGTTTAAACCTCCTCACTTATTTTTGTAATAATCTATTTTAGGACCTATAGTTTAATATGTAAACCCCTCTCATGCATTTAGAGAGAGGTCGAAATTTTTTATCAGAAACATTCTTCGAAATATTTCACCTCTGTACTTTTGAGGAGGTCCTGATGGAATTTGCAATCTCAAAGATCAAATGCAAAGGAGTTAGTCACTTTAGTTTATTTTTATTTTTCTTTATTTTCACATAATATGAGGCAAGTCGTTTAAACCTCCTCAGTTATTTTTGTAATAATCTATTTTAGGACTTATAGTTTAATATGTAAACCCCTCTCATGCATTTAGAGAGAGGTCGAAATTTTTTATCAGAAACATTCTTCGAAATATTTCACCTCTGTACTTTTGAGGAGGTCCTGATGGAATGAATGGAACATGATCTATTTTCTCTTAAATATCTAGCATGCTCTACTGAAATGCACTTTTGTACTCTTAGAATATGTTGGATTGATTGAAAGTTGGTCAATATTTCTTAAGCACATGCGCAGGACTCGTCATATATGATACTTTCATCTTATGATCTTGTTTTATTTATGTATCAGATAGTACTTCTTTTGTTAATTTTTTTATGTGTGAAATTCTAAATTACAGCTAGTATTATTGCAGTTTGGTATGATGTTGGCTTTGACTTTATTCTAAATACATGAACAATTTATATGCGATATATCTTTCACAATTGTCTTGGCTAACTATTTATCCAAAATGATTATTGTTAAATGATTTCATTTCTTATTGTTGTTGAATGATCTATATTACCAATTGTTGTAGGAAATCCTTATAGATTGCATATTGTATTTAATTCCAGGGCATATTTATATTTAAATAATGTTTATACTAGGATATATGCATGTGTTTAGTTGTTTAGATTAGATTACACTTAGCTTAATCATTCCCCCTGTTACATCACATATCACCCCATCAACAATATCAAAATCATTTATGGGAAACTCGTTCCATTATCCTCAATTGGAGCCATTACACCAAATGGAAAAGGAGCTTCTAACCAAGGTCTGGACCGTGTGGTTTTCCCCCATGTTGTAGAAATGATTTCCGAGGCTTCAACAAGAGACTTCTCCATAAATTTAGCATGATCTTAGGGGGGTTGAGGAGGACACTCTTTAGGAAAATGACTATCATTTAGAATATGAAATTCTTACAAATATTGTAGCTTAGGTCTTTATTACTATCCATGCTCTTGGGTGCGAGAACTAATATATTTGCACTATTGATTCATAATGGAAGATGAAGTCTCTATTGGGAAAAGTTCTCCTTGAGGGAAATGATGCAAAGGATGAAATTATTCTTATGTTAGATGAAATACAAGGATACAAACCAATGAGTAGCAAGTATTAAGCTATTCCTTCCCCATGTGTGGTAGCTATTAATTTAAGTAGAAGCCACACCTCTAATTTTTTGAATGAGTACTAAGCTATTGGATCCTCTATTTTTTAGTTTTGGTACATATATTGGCATAGGAAAGCACAAGATTCTCAAATTCCTTTGTATTTCCCTATTATGGACTTGTCATAAAATCGCATTTTGTTCTATTTTGAACTTGAACTCTTTAAAGACAAAATCATGATGCACTTCCAACGGTTTTCTTTCCCAAGTTGCATACCAAAGGAATGCTTGAGGCCTTTGAGCATGTAACTTTCTAAATGATCAATGAATATGGCTTCCTCAATACACCACCCCCCACCCCCAACCCAAAAAGTAAACAAAAATTAAAATTGACCCAACTCAACTAACCCCATGAATGTGTTGGTCAATAATTATCATTGATGTCAATATGAAACACACTTGATGACCACATTTGGAGCCCTAATGGAGATTCCCTAACCCTTATCCTAGTCCCAATGTTCTTATGAATGAAGAATCCTAAAAACCCTAAGGTCTATACTATAAATTGTTGAAAAGTCATAAAGAAAATTAAATTTTAACATCTTGAAGACATCATAATACAATGACCCCTTCACTAGCTTGTAGAAGACTCTTTCCTCTTTCCAATGAACCCTCACTCATCCTATAACTTTGAGTAGTCTAAGAGAAAATGATTTTTTAAGATAAAATATCATATTCTCTACCCTAGAGACCTAAGCTTAGTTAAACTAAGTTGGCCTCCCTCCAAAGTCTGAAAATTTCTAAGTAGAAATCATATTGTAGTGATTAATATTATTTCTTCTACTTGTTATCTCAAAAATAAGTTATTCATAGCGTTCTTACGAAAAATATCGAAATATATTCTATTGCATCCTTCACAACTAAAAAATTACAGAAAGTAAATGTAAGGAAAAATATTGGCACAAATACAATCACAATGACACTTATTTTTGGACAATCATCCCTAAAAAAACCCAATGTAGGAAAATCGGTGCAACAAATATGGGTTTTATTATTCTTCAGCAAATTCTCATTTACAAATTATAGCCAATAAAATAGGAATGAGAAATTATATAGATGCTTCTTGAAAAAATTCTGACTCAAATGAAGCACTTCTTCTTCCCCCTGAATCCTTCTGCATCCCTCTATGTCAAACTTCTCATACTAGCCCAATGTCAACCTGCCCATAGAAGCTCTGCATCAATCTCCCTTTTTGTTGCCTCTTTCTACGTCACCCTGTTCCTACTCTGCGTCTTGCTGCCTTACAGTCTCTGAATATCTTGATCCCCTCTCTTCCTTTCCTGCTTGGAACTCTCCCTCTGATTTGATTTTCTCTTGTCGAACTTCAACCAGGGAGAAAATTGATCATACTCAGGTAACGAAGTATGTGTCTCTAGTGTGTTCTCCAAGTTCCCATCAAGCCTCCTCTTATAATTGTCTCATTGATCCATCAACAGCCCATGTTAGATTCTAATTAATGGTTAGATTCATTTGACTTGATATCTGCCTTCTTCTACAATTTTTACCCACAGTTTAGATTAATACCCACTAGTTATTTTAATTTTCCAAGTTTAGACTTAGGGTCCCATTCAAAATAATTAATTATTTTAATAAACTGTCTCTGGGTGGAATTTCCCAAAACAATTTATGGGTATTGCAGAATTCATGTGTCTAAGCCTTCCTAAAACATTTTAGGCCTAGATCACATCCAATGCTGCCCAAAATCAAAACTCCCTCTTAGCGAGGAATGTGCTCTAACAATATACTATTGCTTCATACTGCTCTGACTTTGAAGCATCATCCTATATGCTGCTGATGACTGGCATGTTGTCCAACAACTACCATGCTACTACTGTAACTGTACTATTGTTGACACTGCCATTGCCAACACTGCATCTATACTACATCCACCTTTGAATGTCTACATCTGTGTTGTTGCTCGCACTGCCACTGCCAACTATCCCTGCACTCTAAACTAATTCTGCTATTGAAATAAATTTTCTACCATACCCATATGCTCTCTGAACTCAATAAACTTAGCTCTTCCAAGATCATTTTTGATTATATCAACTACCTCCTCTCCTGTGGGGACATATTGTAGTTGTACTACCCACACTGAACACATTATCTGATAAAGTGACAATGGATATCTATGTGTTTCAATTGATCATGAAATACTGGATTCTTATAAAGTTTGATATAACTTTGATTATCATGGTAAACCTTGGTCACTTCCATCCTTTTTTTTGAACGAGCTCACAAGTAATTTTATGAGCCATATAGCTTCACACGTAGTTGTGTTGGCTGCCATATATTTTTCTTTTGCTGAGCTCAGAGCTACCGATTTCTGCTTCCTTCTACACCAATATATTATCCCATATCTAACACTGAAGAAGTACCCCGAGGCATCTTTTTGGCTTACTAAATTACCTGGCCAATCTACATTAGTGAACCAATTCAAATTGATGTACTCCCCTCGGGAGTATTTCAACCCATATCTGATTGTTCCATGTACATACCTAAGAATGTTACTAGTTTCCACCCAATGCACTCGTTTCGGTTCCACCATGAACTGACTAAGAGTGTTGACAACAAAACAAATGTCTGGCCTAGTGTTGACCATATACATGAGTGACCTAATGAGATGCCTATACAAGGTGGGATCTACTTCCTTGTCTCTTAATGCATCTATTTTATTTCAGTTGTTGATCATGGGAGTAGCCATGGGTCGACAATCCTGCATTCTGAATCTCTTCAGAATTTCTGTAGCATACCTTCCATGTCCAAGGAAGATCTCCCCATTCGTCTGCCAAACTTCCAATCCCAGAAAATAATGCATCAACCCCAGGTCTTTCATGTCAAATTCAACTTCAATATTCTTCCTGCAATCTTAGATGAGCCACAATGACCTAGTTAGAAATAGGTCATCTACATACAACACCAGAATAAGTGGCTCATTCTCTACCATTGAATAGTAGAGATTGGGATTAGCATCACTCTTGAAAAATCACAACTGCTGCAAGTAACTATCAATCTGACCATACCATGCTCTATGTGCCTGCTTGAGCCCATATAGGGTTTTCTTTAACCTGCAAACATGAGTTATCTTCTCATGAATTTCGAATCCTTCGGGTTTTTCCATATACACCTCCTCTTCTATCACCCCATTTAAGAATGATGTCTCAACATCCATCTAGTGAATCTTCCATCCCATTTGAGTTGTTAGGGATATAACAGATTTGATAGAGGTGTATTGAGCAACTGGGTTGAAGGTCTCTTTGTAGCCTATTCCTTCTTTCTGAGCATACCCCTTTGCCACGAACCTTGTGTTGTATTTTTCTATACTGCCATCTGTAGCATAATTAATCTTGTAGATTCATCGTGATCTTACAACTGACCTATCTTCTGGTATAGGTACTACTTCACAAAAACCATTCATCATGATGGAATTGTATTCTTCCACCATGGAATTCATCCACACTTTGTGTTGAACATCTTCTTGAAATCTAGAGGGTTCTTCAACCTAAGCTACCAATGCCTAGTATCTATCAAGTTATCTACGCTACGTTTTCATCGATAAAGGTGACAAAGTATTGTCCACCACTAAGAGATTTTGTGGACATAGGACCACAAATATCTGAGTGTATTAATCCTAATACACATTCTATTCTATTGTTACTTTTGGAAAATGTTGCTTTAGCATACTTCCGTAGCAAACATCCTCTACATAAGTCATCATGTTCACTACTAAGGACGAGTAAGCCTATAACAATCTCTTTGAGAATCCTCAGTGCTTCGTGGTGTAAATGCCCCATTCACCTATGCCATAATTCATTTCACTCATTCTCACCATTACAATTTATTCCTATTAGTGCCATAGGTGATTCAAGCTACAATCTATACAGCTTATTTCTTCGAATCCCAATTTGCCTTTTCTTCTTCCAGCTTGGATTCTTAACTTATAATTTCTTTCCCATGAAGTACACATCATATCCATTGTCTTATAACTGGGACACTAAAATCAAACTCATTCCTAATCCTAGCACATGTAGAACATTAGTGGCTTGAATGATGGTCCCTCCTTCTATCTAAAATTGTATGGTGCCTCTCCCTACTGGAGTACATTTCGTTATGTTTCCAATAGTAATTTGGAAGTCCATTTGTTCTTCTTGATAGCACAAGAAATGTTCTCATACTCCAGTCATATGAGGTGAAGCCCCACTATGAGTGTATCAAACATCTGTTGATGCTAAATTTGCTAGGCATGCAAATTCTTCATCTAATATGGTAGATAAATCTGAGACACTTTGAGTATCCATATTGTGCCAATTTCTGATGCTAACATGTACCAACAACTACTATGGGAAAAGTTGCGTCCCACTAGAGACAACCCTCCTTGCTGAATATTATAAGCTGTGTTCCTTTTACCACTGACAAATTTTGATTGGAAAGACTTACCACTCTATCAACTCACTCAGAGAGAGTTTTCCTAGTAAATCCAATCTTCTTGGCTTTGAACTGCACAAGCCCCTTGGAGATTTGAATTACTACCCCTATAGGAATTTCAAATTCCCTTCTCCTTTTAACGCTACGTCTTATGGCTTCTTCCTTCTACTTCCCTTTAGCTCTAATACCATGTGAAAATTTCTAAATAGAAATCCTATTATAGTGATTAATATTATTTCTTCTACTTATTATCTCAAAAATAAGTTATTCACAGTGTTCTTACAACAAATATCAAAATATTATTCCACTATAGCCTTCACAATTTAAACATTACAGAAAGTAAATGAAAGGAAAAATACTGGCACAAATATAAGCACAATGACACAGTTATTTTTTGACAATCATCCCCAGAAAAACCCAATGTGGGAAAATCGATGTAGCAGATGAGGGTTTTATTATTCTTTAGAAAATTCTCATCTACAAATTACAACAAGCAAAATAGGAATGAGAAATTTTACAGACACTTCCTGACAAATTTCTGACCCAGGTGAAACACTTCTTCTTCCCTAGAATCCTTCTGCATCCCTCTGCGTCAAATTTATCACACTGGCCTAACGTCTAGTTACCCTCGTAGGCTCTGAATCAATCTACCTCTATGCAACCTCTTTCTGCATCACCATGTTCTTGCTTTGCATCTTGCTACCTTGCACTCTCTGAATATGTTGATTCCCTCTCTTCCTTTCTCACCTGCAACTCTCCCTCTGATTCAATTTTCTCTTATCGAACTTCGACCAATGAGAAAATTGATCTTACTCAAGTAACTGAGTATCTACCTCTAATGTGTTCTCTAAGTGCCCATCAAGCCTCCTCTTATATTCCTCTCGTTGATCCATCAAGGTCTAGATTAGATTCTAATCATTGGTTAGGATCATTTGACTTGATATCTTCCTTCTTCTAGAAGTTTCACCAAAAATTTAGATTAATACCCATTAATTATTTTAATTTCCTAAGTTTAGACATAAGGCCCTGTTGATGGGACAAAATGTACTGCCAATGACTAAGGGGTCTCCCAGATGTGAAGTCTGAATTAGACCTCACATCGTTTGGGATAGGAGCCACATATGGTATGTGGGCTTGACTGCCACCATGAATGTTTTCTTCTCTTCGTTATCAAATGAGGAGAAGCCAGAGTGGGGCAAGAATGAAGTGGTTGGGCAACGAAACAAAATCAACCCAAGATTGACAAATTGCAGAAAGAGGTGTAAACAAGTGACAACATTGATAAGAAGAGATAAACAATGAGAGGGATTAGTGAGATAAAACCCCATTAGACATAATAAATAGGAACATGCCAGAGTTCAATCTCAAAGCAATTCGCCATAGGTTACCGACATGGAAAGGGACAAGTAAACATAGATTCTAAAGCGAAACATAAATTGTTAAAATTGGAAACTAGGGCCAAACTCCATATGGGTCACCTTATTCATGGCTGATAATATTTTTCATATATTCCTTTCATTGAGAGGTGTAGGATTGATCTAAAGATCATCTGATTCCAATAAGTATTTATGGAGATATGAATTTATTTTGATTATGGAATAATTAGCAAGCCAACCAGCAAATCATGTAGTCTCAGAAGCCCAACAAACGCATCTATTCATCATCAATGTTTGTATATAAATATAGGAGGTCTTTTCCTCATTTTCACACTCACATCTCATCACATCTCTCTCTCTCTCCTGCGCAGAAAAGAGGCTCTTCTCCTAATGTGCAGAAAGGGACTCTTCTCTCACACATGTGGAAGGAAGGACACAGATTTTAGGGCCACAACTGCATACCAAAAGTTTGACTAGCATTGACCATCAGGCTCTCTCTCAGAACTGCGTTGTAGGTGGAACTGACTCTCCTTAGAAGGGTGCATTTTTTGGTGAAGGAATCAATCTGATATGACGATCAGTTTGCAAGATATTGTCTGCCCTAGTTTAGGGCTGATCTAGGGTTTGTTGCTGCTAATGTAAATCAGATTTATGTACTATTTCTCTCTACTGAATTATTGAAGATAAAGGAAGATTTGATCAAATGGTTTCCCCATATTGGGGTTTGTCCTTGGATAGCCACCACATCTTGTGTCTCTTGTCTTGGCTTGCTTTTTGTCAATCATTTAATGTTATATTTGCACTTTAATTAATGTGCATGTGATTGTTAATCTGTGGATAATAATAATAAGAAGAAGTAAACTGCTCTAAGAATAGAACATACCATATAACATGGTATCAAAGCCGAGGTGAAGACAAAGCCCAAGCAGGAGCAAGAGCAATCACAGAAGAGAATATTGGCAGGCTATCCAAAAAGAATTAATGGGGTCCTCAACACACTTCCTTACTGAAGACAAGCTCTATGAGAATTCTAACTACCACAGATGGAAGATGTATCTTGATCTAACATTAGAAGAACAGGAAGTGTCGGACCATGTGAGAGGCGGAATTACTGAGCCTCCATCAAATGCATCTATTGCTACTAGGAACAAATGGACCAAGGGGGAAGTAAAATATAAGAAGATCATCTGGGACTCTATCAACAAACATTTGGTGGCCTACATCTCCGATCTGAACACCTCCAAGGAAATCTACGATAGACTTGTGAGTTTATTTAAAGTTAATGATGCAAATCAAGTTTTGTTTCTTAGAAATAAGCTGAAGGAAATTAAGAATGGAAAAGATGAGATCATGCAAGCATATTTCTTAAGAATCACTAAGATCAAGAATGATCTCCTATCTATTGGAGAAATTATTACTGATAGGGAAATGACACTCTCAACCCTTGGAGGATTGTTGGACACCTAATCCTAAAGGGTTAGCGTGGAAGCCGAATGGACAAAGTAGTCCAAGGGACCTTGGGATGTGAATCCCAACGGTCACTATTAGAACTTCACTATGCATCATTTTTGCTATATATTTTGACACCATTTCACCCTTATAACTATCATTAGAAAGAATCCCATCATCATCTTCAGTCATTTTATCCCAAGGTATACAGAGACCTCTTCTTTATTATATGTTTGATCTGTTTTGCATTTAATTCCATAATACTCTTATGTTTTATCATTAATTGAAGTGCATCATTGCTAACACAAGTCCAAAGATCGCAGATAAGTACATGCGGCCGTTGCTGAAACAGCTGACTCAGTTGCTGAAACAGTTAATGCAGTTGCTGAAACAGTTGACTCAGTTGCTGAAACAGTTAATGCAGTTGCTGAAACAGCCGTCAAGCACGCGAATCCCATCAAGCGTAATTCGCGATTCTGGAAGAAGCTTTTTGTGGAATAGCAGCAGCAGTATGAGGACACGATTACCTGGATCAGCCTGAAGATAGCCATTTTGTTATCTCTGTTGTAACAATACCTTTTTCTGAAGAACAGAAACCCTGTTTTAAGGAAAAGAACAGATTCAAGATAATATGGATTCACTCTTATGTAAATTGAAAATGATGGCTCCTCTTTAAAAAGAGGAGACATCATCATTAAGGGGGATCGGTGATTGTAACGAGGAGAAGCACATTGTGTGAACGGGAGCTAGTCTCCCTCTGTAATGTATCAGTTACTTTGACAGATGAATAAATTCTTCTTTTGAGCATTCCGAGTTAGTCCTTTCCCCGGGGAATCTTGTGAGAGGGAAAGGGCCCGCCTTCCTCACAAGATTCACCCTTGATTCCTGTATTTTGCTTAACTCTTTGTGTGACTTGCATTTTACTTTAATTCTGTTGTTGGACACTTGATTACACAGTACAGTGATACTCTGCTCTCTTGATACTGCGTGTATTGAATGCATTTTGAGAAATCTGTCTCTATTGTTGGATGAATGAATGATGTCGGGAAGCAGGTGCTGAAGATTCCTGTATAGAGGAATAGGGTCCTGCCCCATTACTTATCTCCCTGTGTCTATGATGTGGTTAGAAGCAAGAGGACAAGTGTTGAAGGTTCCTGCTCGTAGGAATAGGGTCTTGCTCTCTTGAAATTACTTTCCTTATAGTGTGATTAAGTGTCAGGCATCAGGTGCTGAAGTTCCCTCCTAAGGAATAGGGTCCTGTTCCTGCTATGGTTGATTTGTTTCTCTCTTTGCAGGTTGGCTTTCCTTTGTTGTAATTGCAGTAGAGAAATTGTTTCTGCTATAACTAAATCAACCTCAGCCTTGATTAAGTAGAGTGCAAATCAGTAGATTGGTGAGACTAGTAATTGTGTGTTCTCCTTTTACTACAACCTTGTTTCTGCTTTTGAAATTGAGCATATCCAGTGTGTGATTATCTTTGAAATAAAAAGACTTCCTCGGGTTGATAATTTATGTGGAGCTTGAATTACGAAGCAATTAAAGTGACCAATATTTTGGCGTCGTTGCTGGGGAAGGTAATTATAGGTTTCAAAAGCATTTTCATACTAAATGTGCAGATTGTATGAGAGGACGCGGAAACCCGAAGAAAACTAACCCCACAGGTGGCAAGGGCTGGGGAGGAAGAAAAACTTTTATCGACGAAATCGTATCAAAGGCTGAATCATCACAGAGATTAAGCTCTCGGAAATCAAAACTTCAGCACTCGCCACAGTCAGATTACAAGACAGAGGAAGTTGTGGGCCCTGAAAATATAGAAGAGCCGGCAGTCAGTGCTGGAGAGTCAGAGGAAAGTATTAGTAGATCAACGGAGTACATTGAGGAAATAGTAGAAAGCGTTGGACGACCGGTAGAAAACATCGAAGAGCCGATAGAAGATCCTGACGATCGAGCAAGTGCAGTAGGAGAGCCAACAATGGAAGGAAACAATGATGGTCTCTTTGGCGGAGGACGAATAGATCCCGAAGAAGAAAGAAGGGATGAAAATTCCCTCTCTACCTTGGGATTCCCCATCAGTGACCTCCCTGCAGGAACAATGAAAAATATTCCATTGTCTGCTTTACCTAACTTTCATGGGTTATCCTCTGAAGATCCGGATGAATTTCTTTTTGAATTTGATATATTATGCAGAAGTTATGACTATGTTACTAATGCTAAAAAGTTGAAACTGTTTCCAGCCACCTTAAAAGGAAATGCCTTGAGATGGTTTATGAGCCTTGGAAGTCAAGTAATCACAACATGGGAACAGATGAAACAAAAATTTCTGCTTAAATATCAAGACTATTGCCAGACGAGAGAAAAGAAGGATGAACTATTTAATATGGCACAAAAGCCGGATGAAAGTCTGGAGGATTATATAGAAAGGCTGCAGTACAACACACAGAGATCTGATCATCTGGACATCGGTAAGGAAATTCGCAAAAAAATACTACTTAGAGGGTTAAGGGATGATTGTTTAAATATGTTGAACATGCTTGCCAAGGGAGATATATCTAAGGAATCATATGATGAGATCTGCAAACTTGCTAAAAGGTGCTCTAGGGGAGCTACAAGAAACAGAACAAGAGATTCCACCTATTCAAGAGTACAGAAATCAGCCAATGGAGGAGCAACAAGAGCTGAAATAGGTAACTTACTTGAAGAATTTAAAACTAAGATGTTAAGCTCTTTTGCTTCACAAATTGACACTTTGCAGGTTAAGAAGAAGCAGGCCAAAGCAGAAGCAACTCTGGCTGTCTTTTGCCCAAAGTGCAGAGACAAACATCCACTAAGGGAATGCCCAATGGATAAAATACCGATCTGCACCATTTGTGAGAAAGATCATGAGACACAACAATGTCCATCTCTGCCAGGAATAAAAGCAGCATTACAGCCAACGGAGGAAGAAGCTGAAGCAGTTTATCTGCTGACTCAAAGGAGACAATGGCAACCAAAAGGACAAGGTATGAACTCTAGCATGCCATTTAATCGTTGGAACAATTATTCTGCTTTTGGCCAAACAAATTACCCTCCCTTCAACCAAATGCAGTACCCACCCTTTAATCAAATGAGTTTCCCAACCATGCAGCAAATGCAAAACCCTCCCTTTGTTGATCCTTCAATGTGGACTCCTTGGCCCCCACAGCAGCCATCTTCTTTCAACCCTTGGAATTCAAATTCGAGAAGTCAACAACTCCCGTATCCAAATCAATTCCCTCAATTCCAACAACCACTTCCTCTACCATCAAATACCCCACCAAACAACCAAATGAGACCCCAGCTACCTGTGCAACCAAATCCTAACCCCAATAATAAAGTTGTGCAAGTTATTGATATCCAGAATCAGTCTATATTTCCTACTATGCAATGTCATGATATTCATTTGAGATCTGGAAAAATAGTAGAACCTATTATTAATGACATAACTCTTTCTGATTCGGATAAAAACAAAACTGAGAAACATAAAGAAGCACAGCAACCTTCTAACAAGAATGATGAAATAACAGAACCACCATTCCCCAAGCGTCTGGTTTTAACCAGAACTATTGAAACACCTGCTTTTAACTTTCTAGGGGAATTGCAAAACTTGTATATTAAAATTCCACTTTTACAAGCATTAAAAGATGTACCAATTTATGCCAGAACATTAAGGGATATTTGCGCTAAGAAACCCGGTAGGAAAACCAAGGACCCCCTTACAGTACATGTGATGGGAGACTTGTCTGCATTAATGTCCGGAAAAGCCCCTCCTGTGAAGTATGGTGACCCTGGTCACCCTACTGTCACAGTTCAGATTGGTAAAACAATGATTCCCTGAGTTCTGGTAGACTTAGGTGCTGCAATTAATATAATGACCCTTGAAACTTCACAATTGCTACAGCTGAATAACACAATCAGAGATACACCCACCATCTTAGAGTTGGCTGATCGTCCTACAATTAAACCTGAAGGAGTCGTTGAGGACCTACTTATTTTAGTTGAATCCTGGAAATACCCAGCTGACTTCGTTGTATTGCAGACAAAAACAAAGCTGGGGGGACACCCCTTAATTCTAGGAAGGCCATGGCTGGCCACAGCTAATGCTTTTATTAGTTGTAGGTCTGGCTCAATGACGATCTCTAATGGTTATGAAACAAAACAACTTACTCTTTATCCCCACGCTACACCAATAGTTAATAATGAAGATTCTATATGGATGGAGTATGATGATAATGCTGTTCAGCCTATTTTAACCATTGGGCAAGCTTTAACTCTAAAGGACAATACAGAGGATGAAATAATTAATAATTTTATTTGTGAACCTTCTTCCGTCATTGCCAAAACACACAATCAATTAATTGCAATTTTTGAAACTGATGTGCAAGAAAAAATTGAATCTGAAGACTCATCTCGGACTTTAACCACAACCTCATCTAAAAGTGTGACAGTTGAAATTGAACCCGAAAAAACATTAAACATAAATCTTGATTTAACAGATGCTGAAACATAGAAATTAATGAAGTTATTGCATGAATATAAGGAGGCATTTGCATGGGATTACATGGATATGAAAGGCATTTCTCCTGAATTATGTACTCATCGAATTTACATTAAAGAAGGATGCCAACCTATTTGTCAACCCCAAAGACAAATGAACCCTAATCTACGAGAAATTGTTAAGAAAGAACTTCAAAAAATGCTTAATGCGGGATTTATTTATCCCATATCTAACAGTGAATGGGTTTCCCCATTAGTAATTGTCCCTAAGAAAAATGGGAAATGGAGAGTATATGTCGACTACAGAGCTTTAAATAAAGCTACTCAGAAGGACCACTTTCCTTTACCTTTCATTGATCAAGTGTTGGACAGTCTAGCGGGGAAGAAATTCTTTTCTTTTTTGGATGGGTTCAGTGGGTATAATCAGATAAGAATTGCACCCCAAGACCAAGATAAGACCACCTTCACCAGCCCCTGGGGAACGTTTGCTTATAGAGTTCTTCCATTCGGGCTATGTAATGCACCAGCAACTTTTCAAAGAGCTGTTATAGGAATTTTTTCTGATATGCTAAATGATTCTATGGAAATATTTATGGATGATTTTACCCCTTATGGTGTGTCTTTTGAAGATGCATTACAAAACCTTGAAAAAGTACTTAAAAGATGCATACAAGCTCACCTCGCCCTAAGTACTGAAAAATGCCATATGATGATGAACGAAGGAATAGTGCTTGGACATTTTATTTCATTTCAAGGTATTCAGGTAGATCCATCTAAAATATTGGTCATTCAGAATCTTTCTGTTCCTAAAACTCAAACTGATGTGAGAAGCTTTCTAGGGCATACTGGATACTACAGAAGATTTATTAAAGATTTCTCTAAAATAGCTTCCCCATTATTTGTCTTGCTCATGAAAAACGCTGAATTTAAGTGGACTAATTCTTGTCAGAAAGCTTTTGAAGAACTCAAGCATCAGTTGTCTACTGCCCCTATTTTGAGGGGGCCTGATTGGAACCTCCCGTTTCACATATCTTCTGATGCTTCAGACATCGCAATCGGAGCTGTTTTGGGACAAGAGGAAAATCATCTTCCTTATGCTATATATTTTATCAGCAAGAATATGACCCCTGCAGAGCTTAACTATACAGTTACCGAGAAAGAATTTCTTGCAGTAGTTTATGCCATTAATAAATTCCGACACTATATTACTGGTTATTCTACTTTTGTGCACACTGATCATTCAGCTATTAAATACTTAATGAACAAGTCTGTCACAAATGCTAGAGTTACCAGATGGCTATTATTGTTGCAAGAATTTGACATCACAATTGTAGATCGGCCTGGGAAAGAAAATGTGGTGGCTGACTTCCTTTCTCGGTTAAAAACTGATAATGATATCCCAGTTGATGATTCTTTTCCTGATGAGCATTTATTTGCAGTTTCTACTCACTCTCCATGGTACGCAGATATTGCTAATTATTTGGTTGCAGGAAAATTACCATCGCACCTGTCATATAGAGAAAAGAGAAGAATTGTTCAACAAAGTGCCAGGTACAGCTGGATAAATGGGTGTCTTTTCTACACTGGGCTTGACCAGGAAATCCGAAGGTGCATTAGAGAAGATGAAGTGTATGACATATTGAAAGCTTGTCATGATGGCCCTTGTGGAGGGCATTTCGCTGATAAGAGAACAGCACATAAAATTCTGAGGATGGGCTACTATTAGCCCTCATTGTTTAAAGATGCAAAGAAATATGTAAGGGCTTGTGACAGCTGCCAGAGAATGGGTCAACCCAATCATAGAGATCAAATGCCATTAAACCCCCAGGTAGTTTCTAAACCATTTGAAAGATGGGCCTTGGATTTCATAGGACCCATTAACCCTCCATCCAATCAAAGAATCTATATACTAGTCTGTACAGACTACATGACTAAATGGGTGGAGGCCAAAGCACTTATTAGAGCCAATGAAGAGGCCGTCCTAGCTTTCTTATTTGAAGAAATCTTCACTAGATTTGGAATTCCTAGAGAGCTATTTACTGATGGAGGACCTCCATTCAATTCTCATGGTTTCAAATCTACCCTTCACAAGTATCATATTCAACATAGAATGACTACACCATACCACCCCCAGGCCAATGGGCAGGTGGAAAGCACAAACAAAGTCTTAGAGGCCATTCTAGCTAAGACAGTGAAGGACAATCGGAAGGATTGGTCCCAAAGGCTCCCTGAGGCATTATGGGCTTACAGAACTACTTGGAGAAATACTACAGGTTTTTCTCCCTATGAATTGGTTTACGGTAAAAATGCTGTTTTTCCTGTGGAATTTGAAATTAAAACTCTAAGAACTGCTTTAGCTGTTAATCTTGATTTAACTGATGTGCAGACAGCTAGGCTGCAGCAGCTTTTGGAGTTGGATGAAAAAAGATTAGATGTCATCCATCAAACAAACATGATACAACAACAAAGGATGAGATGGCATGACAAAACTACCAAACACAAGCAGTTCCAAAAAGGTAATTGGGCCTTACTGTATGACTCTCGGTTTGAAAACTTTCAGGGTAAGCTACGTACACGTTGGCTTGGACCATATGAAGTAGATGTTGTTTTTCCAAATGGAACGGTAAGACTTTTAACAATTGATGATGCTAAAACACCTCTGCTAGTCAATGGCCATAGGCTCCGTTTATATCAACACCCTGTTTCTAAAGAAGATTTTAAAGCTGCTTGCATGACTAATATTCATTATCTTGTTCTAGGGGAATCTTCTGCCCCTCACAATATTTAATTTTCTGCACTATATTTCTAGTAATAGATTAGATTTAGTACTAATAATCCCTGCCAAGGATTGGTATATTATGATTGAATTTTGTAGATTCTGGAAAAAGCTCATTAAGGAAGGACAGATTCATCATGAGAAGATCTGAAGCTTCAACATAGAAGTTGCTTCCATCATGTTACCCTATTTTTCTATCAACACCCCTCCATTATTTTCATTAGCCCATTATTCCCACCCCTACCATCCCTGAAATAGATCCCTTCAATCAGTGTTTCCCATTCCTTACTACTAAAATTATCCCCTAGTAAACATTTTCCCCATTGGTTACGGATCTAAGTCATTTATTTTTCCGTTGCTGAAACACCTGTTTCAGCAACGTATCGTTGACTTTTCCCGTTGCTAAAACACCTATTTCAGCAACGTATCGTTCATTTTTCCTGTTGTTGAAACACCTGTTTTAGCAACGTATCGTTCATTTCTCCCGTTGCTGAAACACCTGTTTCAGCAACCTGTCATTCATTTTTCCCGTATCGTTCATATTTTTCCCCCGTTGCTCAAACACCAGTTTCAGCAACCTGTCATCGTAAAACATTATGTCTCTTCGCGGTTACATAAGTTTTTGTTCTCCATGACTATACTTCAGATCCTTTCGGTGAAAAATTATTCAGCAATGACCAGATCTAATTACACTTCTATTCTAAACCTCAGAAGAATTAATAGACTCTTCCACGCACATTAAAGTTAGCTTTCAAAGCAATCGACACTTCAAATTATTAAAAGGTAAAAATATAAGGTATGAGGTTTTAATGTAATTCAGTGAAAGTATATTAAAGAGAGGATTTCATTCACAATGATTACAGATCTTCACACACCTAATCATTATTACACCGTACGTAGGGGGGGAATTCCAAAAATAATGATAACTCCGCATTAATTAATCCTCCGTCCTTTGTCATATCCATTACCGTCATCGTTACCTTGCAGCCTCTGTTGCAGCAACTAGTGCAAGTTGGGGTCTGTGTTTACTGTGTTCAGAGCATCCGTCTGTAACTCAAAGCGATAGCCATGGGAGGGGCGGCTGTTAGACATGAGCCCAGCTCTGTAAATCTTCTGCAATTGTTCCCCGAAGTGTATCAGATATTCCAACAAGCGGGATGGACAGTTTATTTTGAAAGATTGGGTGAATTTGACCAGGGGCAAGTCTTAGAGTTTGCACAAAACCTTCAAGACGATTTTTCAATGGTCCAAGGGGTTCGTATATTAGTGATAGAGGAGGACATAGTTTAGGTATCAGGGTTGCCAGCTACAGGGGTTCACTGGTTCAGCAGAAAGAAGGTTATTCTTAACGCCCAGCAAGAATTTCTTCGTCCAGAGGAGCAAGTGGAACCTAGAGGCCACGGGGTTAGTCTGCATTCACTTCCCCAACCATGGCCATCAGTGGCAGAGTTCATCAAGCACTATTTAACATGTGAAGGACGCTACCAGGTAGTGTACAATCATGATTTTGTTTTGATGAACCATTTAAGAAATGCACGACTGATTAATATCCCCTATTATCTGCTTGGTTGTATTAAAAACATGTCCTATTATTGTAGACACTCAAAATTCCCATTGTTATCCCTCACCCACCACCGTTTATGCCAGCTATTAATACAGAGGGGTCTTACTCAGCAAAACCCCCCTCTACATGCCCCACTTCCCGATCCCCAGATGTCCGAAATTCCCCAGCAGGGTCAAACATCCGAACAACCCAGAAGTCCCCACGACCTTCCGGAAATTCCCTGCGAAGGACAGCAGGACGACACTCCGCATTCCCCAGTGGACCCAACCACGACAACACCCCAAGAAGCAAAGTCAACTGGCCCCACTATTTCTGTCCCTAGTGATGACTCTCTAACACCACTGTCCCCACCCATTCGAAAAAGGAAGAAAACCCCAACTGGCTCAGTTTCCAGACCACGGACAAGGGCTAGATCTCAAGTCCTTACTTCGTCCGAAAGCCCTTCCCCCAGAAAAGAACCCTACCCTTCAAAGAAAAGGAAAAGCCGCGATTTCACCGCCTTCCTTCCAAAAAGAAAAAAGAGAACAACTGTCGAGACAGAATCCACCCTCATTTCCCTTGACCCCGCCACTATTTTGTTAAAACCCTTATCCCCATCCCAAATCCCCCAATCCGTCTCATCTGGAGGTACTGCCACACAGGAACCAGTGCCCCGGGATAATACGACATTGTTTATAGCTCCAGAGGTGACTGTCCCACAAGAACCAGTCACTCAACTAGTGGCTGAAACACAAGAACCAGACACTGACCCAGTGGCTGAAACACAAGAACCAGCCACTGCGGAACAAAAATACACCAAGTATGACGATAGTGGGAGATCAGTAGTAGCTGAACCACAAGAACCAGCTACGCCTGTGCATCAACAGACTACCCCAGCGGAGTCAGCCAGTGTACAGGGTATACAGACTATGACATCCCTGTTTGAGGAAAATGAATTCCTCAAAGCTGAATTAGAAGCATACAAGAATGAACTAAACATGGCTCGAGAGGCTTTTGAGAAAGAACTGAACCTTTATACCTTAGCACAGGCAGCCTCAATGCAGAATAAGGAGCCATGCAAGGAATACATGTGCCATGAGTGTGGCAACATCTACCATGCTGCAGGCTACAAAGTAGTTAAAATCCAGCTATCTGAGGCATATACATCAACTGGAACAGGAGAAGAAAACCCTACTGCTCCACAAGAACCAGTAGGGTTCTCTATAAAGCAAGAAAAACATACTGAACCTCAAATATTGTGCCCTTCACAGACTAATGCGGCTATTCAGACAGAATCACCACTACAATTAGTCAATGTAGCCATTCAGACAGAATCACTATTACAATCAGTTAATGTAGCCATTCAGACAGAAACACCACCACAATTAGTTGATGTGGCCATTCAAACAATGTCCCAACCCACTACTATTGATGCCAAGATACAGACTGTGCCATGGAATCAGTTGGAACAGATGAATAAATGGAAGAGGCAATATGCCGAAGAACAAGATACAATGTTATGCCAACACAAGTTACAATGGCAGAATCATGTATATGCTAATTGGGACAGATGGGACCAGATGAGGCAATAGCTTAAGGACTACAAAAAGGAAGCCAGGGAGTCTAAGGAAAAGATAACCCTGATGTTTTCATTAGCTCAGAAATTGATGGCTACACGAAAACCCTCTGTAAATTATTCTCTCTTTCTTGTTGAACGATTTATTTATTTTCAATTAAAAGCAATAAAAAACGACAGACCATATGAGTTAATGACTGCAGAAAACTTTGTTGAAACTTTTAATGAGGCCCCTGAGAGTGATCAGCATTTGCTGTGTGAACTCTACCTCCATAACGAGGCTATGCCCGAAAATAGAGAAGTCAATCTTATTCTAATTGCAAGAGATATACAAATAAGGGCATTTGTCTCATTTTTGTCTAACCAGCTCACTTGGCAATCCGCATTCACTGCAAGCAGTCACAATGAGGACAATAAACTTCTGTGGATCAAACCAGAGCCCTTGAGGCCAGCCCTGTTCATCGCCCAATATTATGAGTTTTTACAGAAGCCAGGAATGAACAGGTACATGCAGCAATTACAGGCTTCAACATTTTCTAAGTGTCAACAGCACATCAGAGTAAAAGGTAATGCTGCAATGAACGCCAATGTTATGTTTTGGCAACATTCGTGCAAAGAAAGACAAGACTATCACCCTTTTAATCCTCACAACCTTCAAGCTGCATTATCCAGGGTTTTTAATTATATTGGTTGCATTCAACGTCGCGGAATAAACTGGATTGGGTATCGTTTCCATTTTCCAATTTTATGGATACCTTCAGAAGAATATCAGTGTCATTTCCAGTTGACCAACAGAGATGAAGCCTTGGCATGGTAGAACTTGCAGAACAATGGAGGATTTAGAGCTCCTACAGATGCCACCTTCTCCAGCTACTGCTTGAGTAACTTGCATGCTCAGTCTCAGTACTCAGACTCCGATTCAGACTAGGGGTTGCCTGAGGACATGCAACATTTTTAGCTGGGGGGGATGTTAGAACTTCACTGTGCATCATTTTTGCTATATATTTTGACACCATTTCACCCTTATAACTATCATTAGAAAGAATCCCATCATCATCTTCAGTCATTTTATCCCAAGGTATACAGAGACCTCTTCTTTATTATATGTTTAATTTGTTTGCATTTAAATCCATAATACTCTTATGTTTTATCATTAATTGAAGTATATCATTGCTAACACAAGTCCAAAGATCGCAGATAAGTACATGCGCCCGTTGCTGAAACAGCTGACTCAGTTGCTGAAACAGTTAATGCAGTTGCTGAAACAACTGACTCAGTTGCTGAAACAGTTAATGCAGTTGCTAAAACAGCCGTCAAGCACGCGAATCCCATCAAGCGTAATTCGCGATTCTGGAAGAAGATTTTTGTGGAATAGCAGCAACAGTATGAGGACACGATTACCTGGATCAGCCTGAAGATAGCCATTTTGTTATCTCTGTTGTAACAATACCTTTTTCTGAAGAACAGAAACCCTGTTTTAAGGAAAAGAACAGATTCAAGATAATATGGATTCACTCTTATGTAAATTGAAAATGATGGCTCCTCTTTAAAAAGAGGAGACATCATCATTAAGGGGGATCGGTGATTGTAACGAGGAGAAGCACATTGTGTGAACGGGAGCTAGTCTCCCTCTGTAATGTATCAGTTACTTTGGCAGATGAATAAATTCTTCTTTTGAGCATTCCAAGTTAGTTCTTTCCCCGGGGAATCTTGTGAGAGGGAAAGGGCCCGCCTTCCTCACAAGATTCACCCTTGATTCCTGTATTTTGCTTAACTCTTTGTGTGACTTGCATTTTACTTTAATTCTACTGTTGGACACTTGATTACACAGTACAGTGATACTCTGCTCTCTTGATACTGCGTGTATTGAATGCATTTTGAGAAATCTGTCTCTATTGTTGGATGAATGAATGATGTCGGGAAGCAGGTGCTGAAGATTCCTGTATAGAGGAATAGGGTCCTACCCCATTACTTATCTCCCTGTGTCTATGGTGTGGTTAAAAGCAAGAGGACAAGTGCTGAAGGTTCCTGCTCGTAGGAATAGGGTCTTGCTCTCTTGAAATTACTTTCCTTATAGTGTGATTAAGTGTCAGGCATCAGGTGCTGAAGTTCCCTCCTAAGGAATAGGGTCCTGTTCCTGCTATGGTTGATTTGTTTCTCTCTTTGCAGGTTGGCTTTCCTTTGTTGTAATTGCAGTAGAGAAATTGTTTCTGCTATAACTAAATCAACCTCAGCCTTGATTAAGTAGAGTGCAAATCAGTAGATTGGTGAGACTAATAATTGTGTGTTCTCCTTTTACTACAACCTTGTTTCTGCTTTTGAAACTGAGCATATCCAGTGCGTGATTATCTTTGAAATAAAAAGACTTCCTCGGGTTGATAATTTATGTGGAGCTTGAATTGCGAAGCAATTAAAGCGACCAACAGTCACCATATTGTACTATAAATGTACATCTTTTGTGAATAAAAATTATACTGCATGATTTATCTTTCCTATTGTTTTGGCTGTCCATGTCTGTTTAACATGGTATCAGAGCCATGATGTGTGGCCTGTGTAGTTGCCTTGAATAGTGTTGGCCTGTTTAATTCTGCCTGCCTGTTCTTCTGAATACCTCTGACTGTCATAAACATTTAAAAGGAAAAGAGCATCATTACACCTGGTCCTCTGTCCCACACCTGAAGCTGCATACATGAATATAACGTTTGCCTGCCTGAAGACTGCGTACCTGACTCCTCTGCTGGCACTGTCTGCTGTGGTACCTGCCTGAAGACTACGTACCTGAGCATTTTCATTCAAGGCGCTGAGCGTTGAATAATCTACCCTCTACGCTATAATCCGGCACGTTGCTCTCAGAAACATTCAACGTCGCTCCTCTGCCTCCTTTGCTCATTCCTGTCCGATATTCTTTAAACTGTCTATATCCATCCGACTTCAGAGGTTCTCTGCTATCCACGGGAATCTACAATGCAATGGCAGTGGAACTAGAGATAAAACAAAACTCAAAATATACATAAAAAGCTTGTGAACGTTTGAAATGGAAAGGGTATAAAGCCCTTTACAAACAACGAACATCGAACACTTCTCTATTTCATCTTCATTTCCGTGCTCTCTTATGTAGTCTGGGTTTTTTGCATTGGAGTGGTTTATTGCAGTTCTATTTCTTTGGTCCGTGGCATTGCCATGCCCGTTTATTGGTTTTTACAGTCCTTTTTGAGTATCAGGAGCGGTCACCATTGAGGGACAAAATGAGATGAGGAAATTATGAAAATCATTTTGGCGGGTAAACTTCATCGTGGAAATCGTTTGGAGGCATCTCAGGCATTGTGAAGACCCAAAACTCTTTATTCTATGTTTCTCGTTTGAGGTGACAGTCAGTCGTGTATACTCTCTCCAGGTTTATTTCTAGTGCATTGTTAAATACATACAATTATTTGTCCAGAGAGTTAAAACACTTGTGCATTGAATCTTTGGTATATATGGAGCGAGTTATACGGTTTATAGTTGGTTTATATGCACGCATTTCCTCCATACCAAGCTTAGAATTGAACAATCTCCAACATTCTTGTGCGTTGAAGTTATATATGTGCCTTGGTTTAAAACTCCTGTAAAGTGCAGTGTTGAATGTACTATTCTCTGCATACATTAGTTGCGAAGGTCGTTTGAATAATGTGGCAATATCTGCAATGTGTTATGTTGTGAATGCGTTGGTTAATTCCTGAACATTGGTTGGTTGATGTGCACAGTGATGCGTTGACATTTTTCGTGCATCCTTGTACAATGAAATCTAAATGGAGGTGTATTGGAGTAGCGTTGTACCTGATGGCTTTTTGAGTGACACCAGGCCTGTGATCTGTTCTTAACCCAGAGCCTTCTCTGAATGCTATGCTGAGTGGAAACAGCTGCCCTAACCGCTGCTGCTCCAAACCTGGCCCTCTTGAGCCTACAAATCTCCATATCGTCCATATTGTTATAGTATTCCTGCATTCGATTGTAGTATTCCATCATCATCTCCATCTTCCTCTTGTGAATTTTGTCAAACAGTTCTCTCTCAAGCATGTAATTCCTATCATACTCTTCTTGATCTTTTTTTCTGTTTCTCCTCGAATAGCACCACCAGAAGCAACATCTTGAAGATGGTCGATTTCATGAGAGTCCTCCTCCATTTTGCTAACGTACCCATCTCAGACTGATCCTCCAGTACCCTCGAACCCAAACTCCCCAAAAAGAAACTCATGAATTTAATGGATGAATTGAATTGATGGGATCCACAACTCTGAAAATATTCAGGTTCCACTTGTGGGTTTTCTCCAAAACAGAGGAGGGAAAAGAATTACCAAACAGAAGTAGTCTGCTTTACGCACACTAACCCCGATGATTTAAATCGATCTGATCGATCTGCTCCCATTTCCTGTTCTGGAATTGGGTTTTTATTAAACCATTTGAATGTGTTCAGATTTGAGTCAAAACAAATGAATTTGGGCTTTTATCCAACCATATTGGGTACTGCAATCTGAGTAAAAACTGTTGGATTTACGCGCCAATGTGAATGGAGGAAGGAATTTCATTCCCTTGGATCGGTATTAGTGGTTGAGTTTTGGATGAAGCAACTGTTCAACTACATGATATATTCACAATATATTATTTTTCCTTGTGCATGCATATCTTTTTTTGATTTCGTTTGACAAGGATTACCATCCAAATGGTATGTGTTTAGGACTACTCTTCTAAAAAATAATGTAGTTCTTGGTTTTGAGGAATTAATGGCAAGATGCATTCAAGAAGAAACAAGGATAGAAGAGCAAGAAATGCCCATGCCTAAAGGTCCTCCTTTTGCATTTTCTTCTCATGCTAAGAAAATAAATAATTTCGGGATTAAATAAAAAAGAAATACTGGACCTAAGGGTGGAAGAAAAGGACGATGTTACCTTTGCGATAAAGCAGGTCATTATGCAAGGGAATGCCTTGATAGAAGGGACTCACAACAAGATGATGATCAAAATCCCTCTCATGGAAATCAAAGGAATGGAAAATCTAATAGCAAAGGTAAAAGGAGTGTTGGAAATCAAGACAGAGGACAACCATTCAAGAAGGCTAGAAATTCTAGGTATGAATCTAACACTGTTGACAATAAACAATATGAATACTATCTACCAGCTGCTCTATCTACCTTTGCTCCTCTAGACTCACTGGGAAATTGGCTTATTGATAGTGGTGCCTCAAGGCACTTCACTGGTTACAAAGAAGCTCTCCATAATCTGATAGAGAAAGAAACTAACCTGGAAATTGTCCTTGGAGATAATATGAAATATCCCATGAAAGGTGTAGGCAACGTCTCTCTGAAATTGAATCAAGGTAATATGATCCACTTACAAGATGTATTATATCTACCTAACCTCAAAAAGAACTTGGTGTCCATCTCAGCAATGGAAGACAAAGGTTACAAGGTGACCTTTAGTGATCGCAAGGTACCTATATACAAAAACAATGTTAAAGATGCCTTCACTCTTGGGTTTCGAGTTGATTCATTATATCAGGTTGGTCAAAGTCCACTAGGTGTCATGTCTTGTGACACATCTCTTTAGACCGAACTTTGGCATCAGAGGTTTGCCCACCTTCATTATAAAGCTCTACCCAATGTAATACAAATGGTGATAGGGATGCCTGAATTCCGAGTAGAGAAAGAAGGTGTATGTCCGAGATGTGCTAAAGGAAAGCTCAAAAGAGGACCATTCCCCTCAACCCAAAGCAAGACCTCTGATATATTACAGTTGGTTCACTCAGACATATCTGGTATGATGCCTGTGAACTCCTTGGGAGGATATTCATATTACCTTACTTTTACAGATGACTATTCTCGAAAGACTTGGATATACTTCTTGAGAAAGAAGGATGAAGTGTTCTCCTAGTTTCGACACTTCAAATACTTGATGGAGAATCAAATCAAAAATAAGATAAAGAATTTAAGGATTGATAATGGGACTGAATATGAATCTAACAAGCTTCATGACTTTTGTGAAGATCTTGGAATTAAGAGGGAGACTACTACACCATATACTCCTCAACAAAATGGTGTGGCAGAAAGGAAGAACTGCATGATTGTGGAAGTTGTCTGTGCCATGTTCCATGATCAAATATTTCTGAAGTTTCTGTGGGTCAAAGTTGCAAACCCGTTGTATATGTACAAAACCGATGCCCTCATCAAGCATTGGGTTCCAAGACTCCTGAAGAAATGTTCACCGGTAAGAAACCTGACATATCTCATTTTAGAATTTTTGGAAGTCCTATATATTTTCGTGTGCCAAAAGTGAAAAGGAATATATTGGGTGCATTTGGAAAGAAAGGAATCTTTGTGGGCTATGGTGAAAATACTAAGGGCTATAGAATCTATGTAGCCGGTCAAAGGGAAGTCATGATTAGTCATGATGTCACCTTTGACGAAATATATGGCTCTCAGCAAGGTGAACAATCTTCCTACTTTAAGGAGCTCTCAAGAAGCTGATACCAGGGAACCTAAAGAAAAATATAATGAAACAATGCCTGATGTGGATGAACCCATGGATCCTATTGATCCACCTGAGCCTTCCTCTTCTAGGAAGAGGCCCTCTTGGCTTAGGGGGCACTCAATGATGTTGAAGGAAACACTGCACCCCGAGGAACATTCTGTGAAAGGAAGAAACCTAACAAGTATCAGGGATACCTAACCATCCTAAGCACGATCATACAAAATGAGCCTTCATCATTCTCAGATGTCATCAAGCATCAAGTATGGAAGGATGCTATGACCAAAGAATATGAGTCTATTATAAGGAATGATGTCTGGGAAGTAGTTCCCAGACCCCAGGAAAAGAAGGTTGACACTTCTAAATGGCTTTACAAGATAAAGCATGCAGCATATGGAAGTACGGAAAAGTATAAGGCTCGTTTTGTTGCTCGTGGCTTCTCCCAGAAGGAAGGTATAGACTATGACAAGATATTTGCACATGTTGCCTGATATACCACCATCCACTCAATCATATCCCTTGCGGCTTCACAAGGAGGGAACCTACATCAGATGGATGTCAAGATCGGGTTCTTGCATGGTTCAATCAAAGAAGAGGTCTATGTGGAGCAACCCTAAGGATTTTAGATTTATGATCAAAGATCTCATGTATGCAGGTTGAAGAATGATCTCTATGGGCTGAAGCAAGCACCCCGAGCATGGTATGAGAGGATTGATAGCTACTTGACGAAGCTAGCATTCACTAGGAGTGAAGCCGATCCTAACCTTTACTTTAAGGTTGAAGATGACAAACCTCTCATATTGGTGTTGTATGTGGATTACCTCTATCTAACAAGTGCAAACCCTCTCATTCACAAATGTAAGAGGGAGTTGGATTCTGAATTTGAAATGGAGGACCTGGGACTGATGCACTATTTCCTAGGACTTGAAGTCTAGCAAAAGCCAATGGAAATTTTCCTGTCTCAAGGAAAATATGTGGTTAAGATATTGGAAAGATTCAGTATGGTGGATTGCAAGCCTGTCACTACCTCGATGGAGCTTGACTTTAAGAAGCTAAGTGGTAGCGCTGCTGGACCTATTTTATGAAATGCCAGTAAGTATAGTCAACTCGTCGAAGCATTAATGTTCTTATTGAACTAACATCCCCATATACGCTTTGTAGTCAACACATTGAGTCAACACATGGTTGAACCTCACCACATCCATTAGACTGGTGCCAAGAATCTGTTAAGATATCTTCGCGGCAAAATTACATATGGGTTAAGATACACTGCTGGAGATGTGAGACTACTTGGATACACTGATGCTGATTGGGCAGGCAGTGTGGTGGACCATAAGAGCATTTCTGGGTGTTGTTTCTCCTTGGGATCTACTTCAATATTCTAGATGAGCAGGACGCAGAAGTCAGTGGCCTTGAGCACCACCGAGGCAGAGTATATTTCTGCTATCATGGCCACCTGTGAGGCAGTCTGGTTATGAAAGCTCTTCATTGAACTGTTTGGATTTACATTGGATACCACCATGATCCTATGTGATAACTAGAGTGGGATTCATTTATCAGATAATCCCATATTTTATGATCGCTCCAAGTATATCGATATCAGGTACCGCTATATTTGAGATATGGTGTAGCAGGGAGTTATAAGGCTCCAACATATCAGTACTGATGAACAGGTCACTGACATTCTCATAAAGCCCCTAGCAAATGTCAAATTTTTGAATTTTCGAGAACAACTTGGTGTCATTCAAAAACCCTTTGATGAGGGTCCTATATGATGTATTGAGCTCTTGGAGCTCTGGGGGGCACGAGGTACTTCTTGGAGTGACATATGACCATAGGGTGACTCACCATCCCCTGGTGGTGCACATGTACAGGGTAAAAGAATAAAAAATTTCCATGTGACACCCCATGGTGACTATGTAGCAGGATGATTAGTTCTCCTATGAGGTCTGGATGATGTGTTCTCCATGACAATTGTGTAGCAGGATGATTAGTTCTCATGTGAGGCCTGGATGATGTGTTATCTATGGTTATTGTGGAATAGGATGATTCGATCTCCTCTGGGCCAGAATAATTAGTTCTCTATGGAATCCACTAGATAGGATGATTCACTCTCCTGTGGATAGGATGATTAGTTCTCTTGTCGATGCATGCTACCGATGCAGTCTGGGACTCATGGAAAGTACCTCTAATCTGGTCAATGAGTAGGGAAATGAGGATAGGGACCATAGTAGTATTGATGGACACATCGTTGTATCTACCATACTCCCTATGCTAAGATGACCTTCATTGATCTGGGATCAATGATACTGGTCTAGGACTAGTGGTAGGAGTTGTACCCACTATGACACTGACTTCGGGTCAGTTGAGGACTGGTCTGGGACCAGTGGTACACACTTTGAGACTGACTTTGTGTCAGTGGAGGATGGTATGATACATCCTCGATCACTTCTTCTTCTTCATAATTCGATCAGAGTAGAACAAAGCAGAGTAGAGGAGATCAGCACAAGGCAGAACAAATTAGAGCAGAGTAGGGGTCAAGCTATACAGGGTAGTGCATTTGATGGATGAATAGTAGTGACAGACAAACAAATTGCTAATGAAGTTCTCCCTAGTTGAGAGGGAGTGTTAAAATTGGTAACTAGGGCCAAACTCCATCTAGGTCACCTTATTCATGGCTGATAATATTTTTCCTAGATTCCTCTCTTCAAGAGGTGTAGGATTGATCTAAACATCATCCAATTTCGATAAGTGTTTATGGAGATATGATTTTTTTTTTTATTATCGAATAATTATCAAGCCAACTAGCAACTCATGTAAGCTTAGAAGCCCAACAGACACATCTATTCATCATCAACATTTGTATATAAATATAGGAGGTATTTTCCTCATTTGCACACTCACATCTCATCACATCTCTCTCTCTCTCTCTCTCTCTCTCTCTCTCTCTCCTACGCAGAAAAGAGGCTCTTCTCCTACTGTGCAGAAAGGGACTCTTCTCTCACACATGTTGAAGGAAGGATGCAGATTTTAGGGTTGCAACTACATATTGGAAGTTTGACCAGTGTTGACCATCAGACTCTTTCTCAAAACTGTGTTGTAGGTGGAACTGACTCTCCTCAAAAGGCTGCATTTTTGGTGAAGGAATCAAGCCGATCCGATGGTCAGTTTGGAAGATATTGTCTGCCCTAGTTTAGGGCTGATCTAGGGTTTGATGTTGCTGATGTAAATCAGATTTATGTACTATTTCTCTCTGATAAATTATTTAAGATAAAGGAAGATTTGATCAAAGGGTTTCCCCATATTGGGGTTTGTCCCTAGCTAGCCACCACATCTTGTGTCTCCTGTCTTAGCTTGTTTTCTATCGATCTTGTAATGTTCTATCTACACTTTACTTAACGTACATGTGATTGCTAATCTATGGATAATAACAAGAAGTAAACTGTTCTAAGCATAGAACATACCATAAATTAACATAAATGCAATCACTATGTATTAGTACATAACATCTCGTGTGTATGCAAGCATACATACAAATATGGTGAGGGTACCAAACAGCTAATACAAACACCATGAGTAAGCATGGGAATCAATGCAAAAATGTGAAAGAAAACAATGTTTTTAATATTTGGGTAATCTTCAAATGCATATCACGCAATTGGTCAATACCTAATAGTGCAACATGGGTTGTTCATACCATCGCTCAATGCCACAACCCTAAACCCACTGCAGATCCATTCTACTAGCTACCAAGAGCTAAGTGACCCTAGCTCTCAAGCATACATGAACTGTCTATCTCTGCCTCAACTCAAGTGCTAAAATTCCCCCTTCATCAATGATGAATGAGGGCACATTTATAGAGGTCAGCTAACCATTCACCTACCATGACCTTTGGCCTTCCCTCATGCCCTTTCAGCTACATTCATGCCTCTTGAGCTTCCTCACTACTCTCTCATGCCTGCTACCTAGTAAAGGCTTAATTTCTCTCAACTTACTTGCTGGCATCATAGGAGAACATTTACATTATGATAAAAAGAAGAAGAAGATGTAGAGGGTTCTTGTAGACCCTAAAGTACTTATTACCAAGGCAGTGGCCAGAGTACAAGACCAAATTGTGTGGTTCATAGGCTAGATGGCATGTCATGGCGGTTGCCATTGTGTCTTGTTCAGCTATGTTGAGCTGACTTATTTACTGGTCAGGCATCCTAGCTGCAAGTCTTCCCTAAGTAACCCTAGATCTTTCCTCATAGGTCAAAGTCCTTGCTCTCCTCTACCCTATTATATAGTAACCATAGTTATACACAATGATAATTGAAAAACCACACCATAAATGTAACAATAGATAAATAAATAAAAATAATCACGAAAAAATGAAATCAACTTTGGACCCCTGGATAGTTCTATCTTGTGCTACAATGTAGTTAGTTCCTGAAAGAACTATCCATATCTACCATTTCTCTAAACAAACGTCCAAAAGTGTATAGGGTGAAGGACCAAGAGCATTTGTTATCTTCTATGGAGGAGATGCAATGCTAAGAGGCATATAGCTTCCCAGGCTTCAAGATCCAACACTCTAATGCATGTGGCCAACTCCCTTGAATTTGATGTTGGATAACTATGGAGGTTTCTTCTCAATACCATATATGTTCATCGACAATCCAAATATTACAATAGTCACAAAGAATGGAATTTCATAAAAAAACTGGTAATGTAACTTTCCCTATTCCGAATAAAAGGCAAATCAATCAAGACAACTGTTGCATAAACCTTGTATAACTCCCTTGTCATTTAGACATTGATGATATCCCCCTTTTCCATCGGTAATGCTATTGAGGAGATGATTTGTAACCAACGTACCCCTGTAAATGGGAAGAAATTATTTTTTCTTTACTTACTTCATGATTTATTTTGTCTCGTGGTTACTGCACATTATGATCATTATTTTAACGGAAAAAATGCATAATGCTCATTTTCACTGTCCCATGCAACACCTTGAAATGGTTCGAGAAGACCCTATTAAAATCATGTCATCTTCATGAACCAAGTGTGGATCCCACAACCTCACAATCATTAAATCAATCACATTTGGAAATGTGACTTGCAACAATTCGAAAACCTCATGATATGTTGAAATGAAATGTGACCTTTGGCAGGAAAGTTGATTTGTGAGGTCATTTGCAACTTATGAAAGTTGCGTAGTCACGTTACAATGAAGTCACATCTTTTGGTTTCTTTTGTGAGGCATAAAATGTAATTGCACAACCCTGGTGCAAATGCGACTTACCAGAGGTCGCATAGTCACGTTTTCCTGGAAGTCGCACTTCAATGTTTGGTCATGCCTGCGACCTCGCAACTTGCTAGAGGGGATTCTTGAAAGTTGGTTGCATAGTTGAAGAAGTTGTAGGACAGGAGATGTCACACTAATCTCTGCCTACTTTGGGGGCGATTTTGCGACCTGGTGACTTGGGAGAGGTCATAGAGTCACATTAAAAGGGGGTCACACTTTCTAGAAGCATGCCTAAATGTGGATCAGTGGATCAGTGGATTCAGTGGTTGTTAGGCTTATCAGGGTCACAATGGTTAGAAATCATATCCAGTCGTACCCCTCAGTATTTTTCCTAAGGAAATGAGACATGACTCTGTGACCTATAGCGATGATCCATTGAGTCTTACGACCTTTTCCCAATCATCGAGTTTGTGGATGTTTGTACAATCGCAGAGCATGCTCACTGGTTTTTAAAAAATTCATACAATGGGCTAGTCATGATCCTCTGTGTGTGGTGATACCACGCATTCCACTACTTCCCACTGTGCTCATTGTTTGAATACTACGAACCAGAATGAAGAATCAGAAGCACCACACAGTAGGTCTCATACTACGCTCACCATTGTGTTTCATCTGATTTATCCTTCACACAGAAGACATATATATTGATTACAATCTTTTGCCCACGTCTATGAGCTTGATCCTCTACTTGAATAATTTCTGATGATGACTTTGGTAGTTCAACAAAGGCAACACTTTGAGCTGTCGATAAGTCAAGCCCCACACCACCAGCAGTTATACCAATCATTGCCATCTTCACCTTTGGCTTTGAACAAAATTCTTGTACAATAGCTTGGTGGTACTTAGAAATTGTACTCCCATATAGACAAACTAAAGCCCTTTTTGACACACATCTACCTGTATTCCATCAAGGACTCTCAGATGATGACCAAAGACTACCATTGTTTGAGGACATAAGTATTTATCCACAAGGTCCATGGACTCAGAATCAACAAAAAGAGGATGATGGAACAACCACTCCTGAAAGTTCAAAAGCTTTGCCAAGCCAACCTCTTAATGAGATAGAGTTTTATACAACTTCTTTGGTTCTCTGACATCTTGCAGGTCTTCTGAATTGTCAAATTCACCACTTCCATAATCATTGTCATCATCTTCACAATCACATGAACCCTTACTAGTAAAGCCATAGTGGCAGACACTTTCACCAGCCCTACTTTCATCCTCAGCAGTTGAAGCCTTTTGCCAAAGAAATATCTGATGAGCTCAACATTAGTCTTATTACCTACCTACGCTTTAGATGTGGTTGTGCTAAAACATTTTTCTTTAGCCGTCTTACCATGATAGTTCCCTTAATAGCACATTAAGTTCTTGAGAGCGAATCCCCTTTGAGAAATCATTATAGCACCTCCCCTGCGATACTTGAATTGATTTCATGGAAGAGTAATTTCATGCAAACTTATTTTTCCTTTCCCAGCAATTCAAGCCATAGCATATCAATTTGGTGAAAAATATCATATGGCCTCGACCAAGACGGCGTGCCTGATAGATGAAAAATATGCTTGATTGTTCTTGCCACATCAAGAACTACTTTTCTTTCATCACATTCTCTCATTTTTTTGGTGCAATGCAAGTTGTGTGATTCATCAACAATCATCAAACCCCACTTTATAGCTAGAATATTCTTCTGTAGGCGAGTAAGCATTATATATGATACAACAACTATCTCGGGACACTTGGCCAAGTCACTAGGATTGTTCTGGTGACCAAACACTGACCCTTTAGTCATGCTCGAGGTGTTGCTTTCACTTAGCATCTAAATAACCATGTTGGGCTCAAACATCCTCTTTGGTTTGCACCTTTTATGGCACCTTCAATGACATATGCTTTCCGCCTCTTTTATTCTTTACATACCCTTGCCTTGCTTTGGATTGTTTGTTGGATGTTTTATGGTTTTTAATTTTCTGAGTGTAGAGACCTCCCATATGACTTTTGGGTGCATCATGATGGCTCACACTCCCATTTATAATTTCAAACATCCACCATTCCATGTATTAAGGAACTCTTGACATCAGAGAGTTTTAGTGAAGTCGTGCCAAGGGACTACTTGTGCCACTGTAGTAATAGTCTGACGTACTTCCAGGGCATCCTCAAAAATAAGACAAGAATAAAAGATAAGTTATCTTGCAATAGTGACATTTTCATGTGAACATAAAATGAATCAATCAACTAATTCATTGAGGAGCTTGAACAATAAATGACCCAAATTAAGATGTTATAAGTTATATTAGTTGCAAAAAGCATGTTTAAGTTTGGAGGCCAACTTAGTATCCTCGCGCTTTCATAGATCAATTAATTATAATTGATTTTGATAACACGTGATTCCCGAGGGATGATGCACCCACTGAGCGAGTCTCTTGAAACATTTATGATGGTTGGAATATAGGTTACCATGATCTAAGGGTTTGATTATCTATGGGAATGAAAGCCTTGATTAAAAAAAAAAAATCCTAATGTGCATGCCAAATGAGGAATCAATCATGAACTTAGGGTCCTATGACATGCAACAATTTCTTCCATGATGTCAAACAATGTCAATGGGAACACACTCTCAATGGGATGAAAACTAGGTTCAAGCAAGAGGGGGGTCACCTTTTCCCATTTAGGGTTTCACCAAACCTCAAAATTATCGATCATAAGGAAAAAAAAAATGCATGTATGCCTGTTCAAATATAGGTCATCTTCAGATTGTGATGTGACTCATGTGAAGATGAGTTCCAAAATCATGAGAGATGCTTCGCACATTAATAAAGTCATTAACCTTCAAAACCCTAATGCGATCCTATAGCATACGTCTAAGATAAAACATGAAGTGTGAATGCGGCGCATGAAATGTGAGTGGACATACCAAAGGGGATTGGATAGGCAAGGTCATTGGGAGAGCAACTGATTGGGACCCTATCAAAACCCTAGAAGCTCGGGGTGAGTAATGGGGTACCCAAAATTTTGAATATGTCCAAAAATTTTGGTTGTGTTGTAGAAGTTACAACAATTGGCGAACCGCTGGCAGAATCCAATGTCTTTGTCAACACCCCTATAGTAGTCCGAGTGTAAATAATGATGCAAGGGAATATTGAACAGATGCTATGGGCACCTCTTGCATTGCCATGAACTTTGTAGATATTCCTCCCCTCATGCCTCAGCTAGGTCTTGCCAGCCAGTAAACACCCCATTGACAGATCACACTTGTCGGTAGTTGATGATGATGCAAAGAACAATGCAGAGGGCTTACTGTATTCAGAATTTAAAAAGTAAGTTTTTGGTGTTTCTCCACTTCCAGCGGCCCTGAACAGAACCCCATGGAGTCACTTAAAGAAATCACAAACGTTGCTCTACTGCCAGCGAGCCTGGTCAGTACCCCGGGGAGTCATTGCATTACCTCTCTGCATAGAAAGACTTTCTCGATCATTTACCCTTTATTTGGTTTTGTTTTCTTTTATGTGTACATTTGCATTTATTTCTAGGTATCTCGACCTATTTTATGAGCAAGAGAGGTTGTTTCTTATTTGACAGAAACTAAGAGGTATCTTGATTTAGGTTTTCTCTCATGCCAAGCTTCCACATCTCATTTCTAGTTAGCAAGTGAAAAGGAACACAAGTTGTTGAAACAACTGTCTACTCAATTTAACGTCTTAAATTGCTCTACATAAATTATCAATCCGGGTATTGTAAACTGATGAAGTGTGGTGCACCATATGTGCTTAGTTAACCTTTTTCTTACTTCGTTGTTTTATAGATTTTATTTTGTTTTGGAGTTTTGTTTCTGTTGGTTTCCTAAAGTATCTAATGCAAATGGAAATCCTATTCTAAAGTCTTAAGAATACTTTTAAAGGTCAAGTATGGATGTAGATTTCAAGACAAAGTCTATGTCCCTAATAGTAACTTCCAAAACTTAGCACTTCAAAAGATCTTAAAAC
>APFE030729342.1:48431-150302 GCA_000404065.3 Pinus taeda
GTAACTGAAAATGACATGAGTAGTCTAATATCTATCTTGCAGAAAAGTAAATGAACAAAACAAAACTGAAAGAAATAAATAGTGCTAGAATTAGAACTAAGAAAATAAATTAGTAGAAGGACAAGATAATTCCATCATGTCATTAGTCATTAAAAAGCTATGTGCATTATTAATCTACAATCAACTGGTTGAACACACTTGCATGAATTAAAATTGCATGAATGAAAAATCTAATTTATCAAACTTGAAAGCAATCAAATGACATAATGAAATCAAAGCAAAATTACAAAATGAAATCTACTCTACCTTACATTCTAATGTGCTCCATGACATCTACTTCACATCTCCTTCCATGTTGGAAACATCAAAGCTTTATTCAAATTCTTCAAAATCACAAAGTACAACAAAGCTCTCCAAAGCTTTCAAAAGCCATCAAGTAAGAACTACAAACTTCAAGCTAAAGAACTAAAAGCCAAGCCAAACTAGCTAACAAATGAAAGAGAGAGATCTCATATTTATACAAAAAGATGAGAAGCCATCTCATTAATGAGAGTCCATGAATCTCTCCCTCTACCTCTAGAGTCCTAATCAAAATAGGAAAAGATAAGACACATGTCCTTTTAGAGTTACAATACAATTAGGAGATGTGACACATATCCTCATGATCCCATGATTCTTTCCATTCAAATTCAAATTTGGCCTTAGAGTGCCACATAAGGGTCTTCTAGAAGCTTCCTTTCAACCTACACATGTCAACAATCTCAACCCATTTGTATGGTATAAGCATATGCACATTATTTCCTAATTTTTAACCACAAATTCTCTTAAAAGGCTTAGAATTAATAAAGATTGGAAAAACATAAATGTGGCCCAATGATAATAAAAGTGGGATGAATGTGGTGACATAGTAGTGAAAAGGAGGTGATATAATGGACATAATAGTGAAAGTGTAATAGAAATGAATGACATTTTCAAGACTCAACAACAATCAAGACCACACTGGGAAATAGGTTTAGGTTATGGGTATAGGTCATTCAAACATATTAGGGTTCCTCATGAGAAATTTGTTCTTATATTCCCTGTTAATAAATTAGACTCGTAGGAGAGATATCCATAGTGCAACTTTGATGACTGGTTCCAAGGGAGGCTACTCATCAATGTAATCATCACAACGTCATACCATCATGAGGGATAGGGTTTCACTTCTAGGTTTAAGGTGATTAGGAAACTCTCCTAGGGCTTTCAAATAGGTGTGAAGAGGTCGAAGCAATACACTTTAAGGTTGGATTAAGAGAAAATGGTGTGGGAAAGTTACTCACGACACTACATGTTTGAAAACTTCAGGTTCATGAAGGCTCATGCAGTGGCATGCAACAAAGGGGAAATTTCCAGGCTAGGTCAAAGGTGAGTTCATGCCAAGTGAGAAGGAATGTGTATGGTGAAATGCAACAGATAGGGCTCACCCAGTCAATATCACCTTCAACAAATTCAAAGCAAAGGTGCACACATCTGAAAGAAAATTCCTCTAAAGATTCTTGAGGTTTCATCCTAAGCTCATTTATCCTCTTTAACACATCTTGAAAATCGTACTTGTCAAATGCTTGTTGGAGCTTATTGATGAGTTGCTCGAATGAATGAACGGATGTCACTGGCAACATGTGGCACCATTGCTTGGCGTGACCCTCAAGGGTGAGGGAGAAAAACTCACAAGTGAACTCTTCATGGTCGATCTCAAAAGATTCACAAAACTCGAGGAAGTCAGAAATGTGATCAATTAAAGATGTTCGACCCTCACCATCAAACTTTAACTGAGACAAGTGATGGAGCAGCTCTTGGGCAAGGGAAAATTGAAAAATAGGCAAACCAGATAAGCACCTTGGGAGCAAGATTCTGGTCAGATCCATTAACAAAAGTGAGACTAAATTGTAGGCTCTAAGGGCTTAGCTTGTCATCTGTCCCTCCTTCTAGCGCCAAATTGTTGATGGGCCAAAATGTACTACCAACGACTAAGGGGTCTCCTTGGTGTGAATTCCTAATTAGACCTCACACTATTTTGGATAGGAGCCCCATCCGATATGTGGGCGTAGTTGCCACAATGAATGGTTTCTTCTCTTGGTTATCAAGTGAGGAGAAGCCAAAGTGGAGCAAGAATGAAGTGCTTAGGTAGCGAAACAGAATTAGCCCAAGATTGACAAATTGCAGAAAGAGGTGCAAACAAGTCAGAGCAATGATAAAAAGAGATAAATGATGGGAGTGGTTAGTGAGCTAAAACCCCTTCGAACATAATAAACAGGAACATGCCAGAGGTCAATCACAAATTATTTCGCCATAGATTACCGACATGGAAAGGAACAAGTAAACACAGATTCTAAAGTGAAACATAAATGCAATCACTATGTATCAATACATAACATCTCATGTATATGAAAGAATACATACAAATATGGTGCAGGTACCAGATAGCTAATACAACCACCATGAGTAAGCATGGGAATCAATGAAAAAAGGTAAAAGAAAAAAATCTTATTAATATTGCTCCAGCCTTCAAATAAATATCACGCATTTCGTCAATACCCAATAGTGGAACATGGGTTCTTCATACCATCACCTGATGCCACAACCCTAAACCCACTGTAGATCCATTCTACTAGCTACCAAGAGTTGAGTAACCCTAGCTCTCAAGCATACATGAGCTGTCTATCTCTGACTCAACTCAAGTGCTAAAAGTCCCTCTTCATTAGTGAGGGATGAGGGCACATTTATAGAGGTCAAGTGACCATTCACCTACCATTACCTTTGGCCTTCCCTCGTGCCCTTTCAGCTACCTTCATGCCTCTTGAGCTTCCTTTCTACTTTCTCATGCCGACTGCCTAGTACAGGCTTAATTTCTCTCAGCTTGTTGGCATCATAGGAGAACATTTACATTATGATAAAAAGAAGAAGAAGATGTAGAGGGTTCTTGTAGACCCTAGAGTACAAGACCAAATTGTGTGATTCCTAGGCTACATGGCATTCCATAGCAATTGCCACCATGTCTCAATTAGCTATGCTGAGACTACTTATTTACTGGTCAGGCATCCTAGCTGTAGGTCTTCCCATCAGTAACCCTAGATCTTTCCTCATAGGTCGGAGTCCTCGCTCTCCTATACCTTGCAATACAATAACCATAGTTATACATGTTGATAATTGAAGAACCACACCATAAATGTAACGATAGATAAATAAATAAAAATAATCACGAAAAACCAAAATGAACTTTGGACCCCTGGATAGTCCTATCCTATGCTACAATGCAATCAGTTCCTGAAAGAACTATCCATATCTCTCCTTTCTCTAATCAAGCATCAAAAAGTGTTTAGGGTGAAGGACCTAGAGCATTTGTTATCTTCTATGGAAGAGATGCAATGTTAAGAGGCATGTAGCTTCCCAGGCTTCAAGATCCAACACTCTAATGCATGTGGCCAACTCCCTTGAATTTGATGTTGGATAACTATGGAGGTTTCTTCTCAATACATATATGTTCATCCACAATCAAAATATTACAATAGTCACAGAGAATGGCATTTCATAAGAAAACTAGTAATGTAAGTTCCCCTATTCTGAATAAAAGGCAACTCCATGAAGAAAATTGTTGCAGAACCCTTCTATAACTCCCTTATCATTTGGACATTGATGATATCTCTCTTTTACATCGATAATGCTATTTAAGAGATGATTTGTAACCAGCGTGCCCCTATAAATGGGCAAAAATTGTTTGTCCTTTACTTACTTCATGATTTCTTTTGTGAAATGGTTGTTGTACATTCTCATCATTATTTTAAGGGAAGAAATGCATAATGCTCATTTTCACTGCACCATCCAACATCTCGAAATGGTTTGAGAAGACCCTATTAAAATCATGCCATCTTCATGACCCAAGCGTGGATCCTGCAACCTCACAATCGTTGAACCAATCTAATTTGGGAATGCAACTTGTAGCAGTTCGACAACCTCATGATCCGTTGAAATAAAATGTGAGCTTTGGGAGGAAATTCGATATGTGAGGTCATTTGCGACTTATAAAAGTTGCATAGTCACATTACAATGAAGTCACATCTTTTGGCTACTTCCCTGAGACATAAAATGTAATTGTGTGACCCCAGTGGAAATTCAACTTACCAGATGTTGCATAGTCGCGTTTTGATGGAAGTCGCACTTATTAGGCTTACCAAGGTTGCAATGGTCTGAAATCATAGCTAGTCGTACCCCTCGGTATTTTTCCTAAGGAAATGAGATGTGACTCTATGACCTGTAGTGATGATCCGTTGAGTCTTACAACCTTTTCACAATCATAGAGTTTGTGGATGTTAGTACAATCGCACAAGATGCTCACTGGTTTTTTAAAAACTCGTACATCATGCTGGCCATGTCCTCTACATGTGTCGATACCACGCATCCCATGACCTCCCATTGTTTTCGCTGTTTGAATATAGTGAACCAGAATGAAGAATCAGAAGCACCACAGAGCAGGCCTCATACTATGTTGACCACTATGTTTCATCTGATGTATCCTTCGCATAAATGACATATATCTTGATTGCATTCTTTTTCCCTCATCTATGAGCTCAATCCTCTATCCAAATCATTTCTGATGTTGACTTTGGTACTTCAACAAAAGAAACACTTTGATCTATCAAGAAGTCAAGCCCTACACCACCACCAGCTATACCAATTATTGCCATCTTCACCTCTGGCTATGAACAAAATTCTTGTACAATAGCTTGGCGGTCCTTAGAAAGTGTACTCCCATCAATATGGACAAACTCAAGCCCTTTTTGACACACAGATGTCTGTGTTCCATCAAGGAATCTTAGATGATGACCAAAGACTACCATTTTTTGAGGACATAAGCCTTTATCCACAAGGTCCGTGTACTCATAATCAACAAAAAGAGGATGCTTGAACAACAACTCCTAAAAGTTTCTAAGCTTTTCCAAGCCAATCTCTTGATGAGATATATTTTTAGACAACTTCTTTAGTTCTCTAGTGTCTTGCAGGTTCTAAATTGTGAAATTCACCACTTCCATAATCATTGTCATCGTCTTCACAATCATATGAACCCTTACTAGTAAAGCCAGAGTCACAGACACTTTCACCAGCTCTTCTTTCATCCTCAGCAGTTGAAGCCTTTGCTAAAGAAATATTTGATGAACTCAACATTAGTATTATTACCTACCTATGCTTTGGAGGTAGTTGTGCTAAAACATTTTTCTTCAGTCGTCTTACCATGATAGTTTCCCTAAATAGCACATTAAGTTCTTGCAAGCGAATCCCCTTTGAGAAATCCTTATAGCACCTCCCCTGCGATACTTGAACTGATTTCATGCAACACTAATTTTGTGTAGACTCATATTTGTCTTTTCCTAGCAATCCATGGCATAGAATATCAATTTGATGAAAAATATCATATGGCCTTGACAAAGAAGGTGTGCCTAACAGAAGAACAATACTCTTGACTGTTTTTGCCACATCAAGAACTGCTTTGGTCTCATCACATTTTGTCATTTTTTTGTTGCAGCGTAAGTTGTGTGATTCATCGACAATCATCAAACCCCACTTCATAGCTAGAATACTCTTCTACAAGTGATTTAGCATTGTATATGATACAACAACTATCTTGGGACACTTGGCCAAGTCACTAAGATTGTTTTAGTGACCAAACACTGACCCTTTAGTCATGCTCGAGGCATTGCTTCCACCTAGCATCTAAATAACTCTATTGGTATCAAACATCCTCTTTTGTTTGTGCCTCTGATGGCATCTTCAATGACATATGATTTCCACCTCTCTTATTCTTTACATACCCATGCCTTGCTTTGGATTGTTTGTTGGATGTTTTATGGTTTTTAATTTTTTGAGTGTAGAGACCTCCAACACGACTTTTGGGCACATCATGATGGCTCACACTCCAAAACATAACCCATTTATAATTTCATATAGCCACCATGCCACATATTAAGGAGCTCTTGACATCAGATCGTTTTAGTGAAGTCATGCCCAGGGACTACTTGTGCCACTGTAGCAATAGTCTGAGGTACATCCAGGGCATCCTGAAAAAGAAGATGGGAATAAAATATAAGTTATTCTGCAATAGTGACAGTTTCATGCGATCATAAGATGAATCAGTACACTAATTCATTGAAAAGCTTCAACAATAAATGACCCCACATAAGATGTTATAAGTTATATTAGGTCCTAAAAGCATGTTTAATTTTGGAGGCCAACTTAATATCCTAGCGCTTTCATAGATCTATTAATTACAATTGATTTTGATAACACATGATCCCTAATGGATGATGCACTCACAGAGCGGGTCTCTTGAAACATTTATGATGGTTTGAATATAGGTTACAACGATATAGGGTTTTGAATATCTATGGGAACAAAAGCCTTGATAAAAATAAATAAATAAATAAAAATTCCTAATGTGCAGGCCAAGATGAGGAATCAATCATGAACCTAGGGTCCTATGACATCTAAGAATTTCTTCCATGATGCATGACAATGTCAATGAGAATACACGCTCAACAAGATGCAAATAATGTTAAAACAAGAGAGGGGTCACCTTTCCCCATTTAGGGTTTCACCAAACCTCAAAATCGTCAATCGTAAGGAAAACAAAAATGCATGTACGCTTGTTCAAATATAGGGCATCTACTAATTGTGATGCAACTCATGTGAAGATGATTTCCAAAATCATGAGAGACTCTTCGCAATAAATTCATTAACCTTCGAAACCCTAATGCGATCCTAAGGCATGCGTCTAAGATAAAACATGAACTGTGAATGCAGTGCATGAAATGTTAGTGGGTGTACAAAAGGGGTTGGATAGGCAAGGTTGTTGGGAGAGCAACTAGTGGGGGCTGTATCAAAACCCTAAAAGCTTGGAGTCAGTAATGGGGTACCCAAAATTTTGAATATGTCCAAAAATTTGCATGATGTTGTTGTGGCTACAACAACTCCCATTAAAAATAATTAATTATTTTAATAAAACTATCTATGGGCAGAATTTCCCAAAACAATTTATGGGTATTGGAGAATGCATGTGTCTAAACCTTCCTGCAAATTTTTAGGCCTAAATCACATCACATGCTACCCCAAATCAACACAAAGAGTCGTTTCCCTTCACTTAAAATAAAAAAGATATGTATATATAAGAGCTCTTACTCCTTCATTTGACATATGTCCACTTGTTGAAGACTAATTCAGAGCATAACATAGAATGTGAAGTTCACAACTCGTGAACTAAAAGGGGCTCAGGAGGAAAAATTCTAAGGTTAAAACTGTTTGGGTAAATTGTGAGAAAGATAGGCTTGGATTGGAGGACAGTTAGCTCAAATTGGAGGACAATTAGTTTGGGTCACTTGTTGAGGATAGTTAGCTCGGATCACTTGACTCATACATATGGTATCAACAGTTCAGACCTTCTACATCTATGTTCATACAACATTGCCTTGGATTGAGGCTCAGATCAACCTTTGGACTTGTTGCATCCTAGGTAGAAGCTTGGATCTATGGAGTAGTGCCTCAAGCCTATTTTACCTTTCAAAGTTTCGAATTGTCTCTGAATTAGAGCTCAAATAGATTTATTCTATGATATATGACATACCTTTCACTTGTAATCTCAGTGCCGGACATCCTGTGATAGTTTCCTATACGTATGAAACAATCACAGACTTATTAACTCATACACGTGGTGTTAAGCAGGTTTGTTTGGTGCCTCTTTGAATCTTGGACCAATAAAACCTTTAGAAGAACAGTCACATGCTATTGTTTGGATCTGTGACTTGGCTTGAACCTGTGACAATGTTTATAAAGCTTAGTCTACACATCAAATACCCATGGAATCTTGGCACACACATAAGCCCAGAACTGTGACTTGATTGGTGGGAATCTAGTCCAATTATTGCTCAAAACTTTGGTGACTTAAAACCTCTAGACAGTGAAGAACACACGAAGAATTGAAGGGTTGAATAATAATGAGTTAGGAGACATGAAATATTAAATAATTTATGATTTTGAACAGTGAAATGAAAAATTCTTAGACAGTGAAGCATTAGGAGTCTTGGAGCATTTTCTTTGGACAAGTGAAGCATTGGATAGTGAAGAGTATTCAGTGAAAAAATCAAAAGTCCAAGGCGAAATTGTGGAGCAATTAAAGTAGTTCAATTATTAATTTTAATAAAAAGGTTGGAGGGCTGGTTCCCTAGGGGTTGTAGCCTTGAGAAGAATAGGGTTGGAGCATCATAAAAGCCCAAGTTGGAGCTTCGAAATAGTTTTGAGCCTGACAAATTAAAAGGTTGGAGCCCTCAACTTCATTGTACTAAAACTTTTGTAAAAGGAGGATTGGTGTCCTCACTTGTTCATAATGAAATTTTTATTATTTATTTTTCTCATTATTATTCTGAAGAATCTTAACTGGTAAACATAACAATTAAAAATAAATATTGATTCACCCCCCTCTCAGTATTTCCAATTATTGGTATTAGATACAACTTCTTCATAATCATCCTAACAGCTGGAAGACAAATTCTTATGTCACAATGAAGAATCAAGATTCAAGAAAAATCCCCCAATTTGATGGAACAAATTTTGGCTTTTGGAAGCATAGGATAACATTCTCTCTAATGTCTCTTGGACCTGAAGTATGGAAATCATTTCTAGATGGATATAAAGTTCCATCTACTCCTCCAATAGATCAAGATGGAAGGGAATTTTATATAGAAAATTCCAAAGCACTAGATTCCATAACAAGTGGAATTTCTGATTCAAAATTTACAAAATTTATGAACTGAGATTCTGCTAAGGAAATGTGGCACAAGATTATTGATATCTATGATGGAGACTCCAAGGTGAAGAAGGAAAAACTTCAAACTCATAGAAGACAATTTGAAAGCCTTAAAATGGATGGTGAAGAAGACATTACAACCTTTTTCCTCTAAGTAGATGAAGTTGTCAACTCACTCAAGGGTCTAGGTGAAATCATTGAAGAAAGCATATTTGTCCAAAAGGCTTTGAGATCACTTCCAGAATGTTTGGATTCTAAAGTCAGTGCCATAGAAGAAATGGAGGACTTGGATGACATAAAGTGGATGAACTTCATGTGATTCTTATTTCATATAAAATGAGAAAAGGAATCCCAAACCCTAAGGAAGGAACATTCAAGGCTTCAAAAACATTGAAGAAAGGAAAGAATTGTAGTAGTGATGATTCCAATGTTGAAGTAGAACTAGAAAAATTCGTGAAGAAACTAAGGAAAGGATCCAAACTCAAAGCTAAGTATCTGCTCATTTTTCTAAGTGTGGTAGGATAGGACATTATGCTGCAAAGTGTTCTCATAAACATGATAGTGATGATGAAGATGAATTTAAAAAGAGGATGTTCAAGAAGAAAGGGTCAAATAAGAAGAATTTCGTTTGCAAACAAGATGACTCTGATGAAAAAGAATTTGTGATTACAAAGAAAAAATCAACTAGAAATACATTTATACTCAAAAGGGATAAGGATGAATCTGATGAAGAAGATGACTGTGCTGGAAGTAGTGAAATATTGTTCATGGAATTTAGAAATGATGATGATTCAGAAAAAGAAGATGAAGGAAATGTACATGAATTACTAATGAGTGAAGTTGAAGAAAATGAGAAATTAAGGAACAAGTTCATTTCTCTCAAAATAGAAAAGGAAGAAGCAAAAAGGAAGGAATAACTCTTAAACAACAAGCTAAAAGAAAGAGAAGAAATATGCGAGAAATGTGAAGATGAAATTGTCTCTCTAACGAAAGAGTTGAATCATGCTAATAAGATTTGGCAAAGCTCTCAAAATCTTGATAACATCCTTAATACTGAAGGATCACAACATGATAAGAATGGAATTGGATTCAAAGGTGAATCATCAAGTTCAAAGAAAAATTCCAATGAAAAATCCAAAGAAGTTATGCTAGCATCCTTCACAATCACCGAAAATAAGAAAAGTCGTTCCACCAAGAACAAAGGTTCACCTACAACAACTTAAGGAATGAAGGAAATTTATCTCCAGGGAAGAATATTACATCAATCCAAGGCTATCCTAATAGGTATCAAAGTATCTTTCTTGGTTGTTGCTTCCATTGTAAAAAATTTGGTCATCAAGCTAAACATTGCAAGGCTTATAAGGATAATAACCCAAGATACAAGACCAATTATCAAAGCAAGCCACATATCTTAAAAGAAAAAGGTCAAATCAAGACCTACAATTCATTTAATCCTTTGCCCAAGTATGGCATAGTATGCTCAAAATACAATGATTTTTACCATAATGCGCAAAATTGTCCATTTATATTAAAAAGAGAAGAGTTGAAGAAGGAGGTGTTGAAGAATCTAGGGCACGAGGTTAATGAGATTGCTCTTTACATGATAAATACTAATGTTTAACTTGTTAGCATATTATTTAACATTAACGTGTCTTCTTTTGATCATTAAATAGCTATCATAAAGAGACAAGAATACAAGACGTTGGCATTCTGCCAAAGCCAAAACCTCTCCTTCTTAGAGAGGAAAACCTGCACAACATTCTTCTTATAGAGATTCCAATTGATGAACACCAAGACAATGACCCTTGACTAACTAAGCCACTCCAATACCAAGGTGCCAATCCTATTCTTCATATCTCTGAGACCATCATCATCATTGCATCATGAAGGCACTCGTTACTGCTACAACATTACTGCTACAACATTACTACTGCAACATTACTGAGAATATTGTATTTCCACTAAGAGACCCATCATAGATATGAGCTTCGTTGAAGATACATTATTTTAGAGAGACCACAAAGATCCTCTTCATTTTGAATGCACTGAGACTTAGAGACAATATTATTCAAGATAGTGACTGAGTCTATTATATATATAAGCTGAGACAAAGTTTCAACATAGATTGTTAATGCCAAGAGTGTGGTCACTTGTGACTACATTGTCATAGCATTGAGACTTGTATAATTTATTCCTTTCGAGGAGTATTAGAAATGAACCAAAACATATATGTAGGAGGTGACTCAGATTTCTTGTGAGGTAACGAGATAGTATTCTAACGATAGTCATCGAGGAGTATACTTCTTCAAATCATGCAAGGTTGCAGACCCTGTCCTCATCTGAGATTCCTCAAATAATTGCGAGATTGTGTTATGTAATTCTGTGGGGACTTTAGCTGCCAATTTATAGGTGTTTGACCATGTATTCAATCTGACATGGACCTATGAACTGATTTGTCTCATCTTATGAGCCGAAATGACTCCCTTTTACTTACTTTTCTGGCCAACTTAACTGTGCTTTTTCATCATTTTTCTTGCTTGTCATTAAGAGGATTGTGCTGGTCTTGAAGGGTTGTTCTTGTTAGAGAATCTAGGGAAACGTAGTGTTGTACTAATTCTTTGAGACTTGATAATTATTTTTTAAGTATTTTTACTTTTACATAGCTAGCTTATACTTCTTCTTATTCTTATTAATGCATGTGTGTGTGCTTCATCAAACTGCTACCAAAACAAAATAAAAAGAACACAAAATTTGGCTCTCTGCCAGGGACAAACACTCTCCACTCTTGAGAGGCAAACCCTTTGTAATTTCTCTCTTATTGAATCTTATTATTTGAACAACTACCAAACCCTAGACCCTTGCCTAGGATATCATCCAAGCATAAGTCAAATCCTTTGTCTTTCTGCACTATCACTTCCGACACTTCCTCCAGCACTTTGTCTTCCAACATTTTTGTCTTCTAGTTTAGGAAGCCCTAGAATATTAGGGTTCCTTTTATTTGCTATGAGGAGGTCCTTATTTTCTTATCTTGGAGACCTTGTGGACCTTTCTCTACACGCAAATGATACCCCTCAAGGTGATGTATTTAGACTGTTGTCAATCTGCAACTCTACCTCGAATGTGTGACTATTTCTAGCCCTAGAAAAAATGCCTTTATTTCTTGACTTCCTTCCCTTGTGATGGTTTCTCCTTCACTCTAGAGGGAGGTCTTATAAAGCTTAAATTACATCCCAGCCAATGATTATTCTTGACCTAAAGAATGACTACAATTAATGTTGTAGAGTGGCCTTCTTACTTCGCATGTGTGGCTAAGTTGACTTTAAAAAAGTCTTCCTTCACTTCACTTGAGAGTCCTTCTTCCTTGCTATAGTAGGAGGCCTTTATAGGCCTAGTTACTAGCGCAAACCAAAAATAATAGACCCCAAAAATTTCACTGTTTATCTAACCACAGAATATCCCTTATTTCTTCGCACGCATGGCTGTAGTAGCTTCAAAACAATCCTCCTTTGCTTCGATGCCCTGTCTTCTTGCTATGCTGCCCTTATAGCCCTTCTCCTCATCTTGTTTTAGTCCTTAGAGGCTTCTATTACTTGCAAATTTTAGAGATTTTGAAATGTGTCCAAATGAGGAGTGGAAAACCTCTATTTATAGAGGTTTTCCCTCTTTCTTTAAGACGACTTGATAATCTCTTAGGCCGACTTGCAGTTTCATTATATTTCAACATTTATTCATGGTTTTTGTTGCTTGTAGACTTCATTGCTTGTAGGAGAGGATTTAACTTTCCTTGGAGGTATTCCCATGACCTTGTATGACATCGTACATGATGTAACATGCCCTCAAAGGGTCTCATCATAATTACATTTTGACTTTGATTCCCTAGAATCACTTCAAAATGTGCTTGACCTATTTTCAGTGAGTAAGAAACTCATTGAAAATAATATCAAAATAAATTCTCTTTTCTTGAATAAGTATAAATATCAAAAATACATATATGAAGGCTAAACCTAGTTACATCTTCTCCAACACTCCCTCTTAACTAGGGAGGTATTCATACAACATTGCAAGGTGTTTGGAAATTTTCAATCTTGAAGAATTCACATAAGAGAAACCAGATTAGAAATCCATCTGCTATAACATCATATCCATCAGCATTGTCATGGTGCAAGGCCTTCACTAACAACTCCATCTCTTCACAAGACCATGAGCCACAATGATGGCGATACAAATGATTTATAGACACCTTCATCATTATCTCTCAAGGTACATACCCACCCAGGTGTTCTCAAGTATGACCTTCTAGGACTATTCTTATCTTAGGTTCCTTGCCCTCAAAGAATACCGGTCCTCTTGTCTACTCTTGTCTTGGATGCCCTACACATCCTCAAAAAGTATCGGATTCTAGATGATTACTTAATCCTCCCATTATTTCTTCCTAATTGAAGACAAGAATGTTGTGTGTATCTTGTGTATATATTTCCATTCATGTCTTTCATCTAGACTTATGGTTGTTAGTTATGCATGACCCATGACATGGAAAACACAATAGTCACTCCTATGTAATTAGGGATGATTCAAAACTCCCTCTTGGTTAGGCACTTTTCATAGTTCCCTCTTAACTCGACACTCATTCTTTCATTAGAAACCTCTTCTTCATGGGTCCTTTAGCTGCATGATCTCCTTCCTTTCTTGATGTCATGAAGTCTTGGATGAAACTTCTTCTTGGTAGGGCACCATCCATCCATCACTTTCCTTCTTGGTTAGTCATGTCACTGCTTCATGGAAGGTGACTATCACATTGTTCTAGTCATCTTGGCAACTCCTTTTTCATCTTATTCATGCTTCAGAATGCTATCCTCATGGATGCTCCATCATACTTGCTAGGTTATATGCTTTGACCTGGTATCCCATCATGACTTCATCTTGATATTTCTTCAACATTTTTTTTTCCTTTTGTTGGAGGCTTCTTCATCATGATATCTTCATAGAGTAGAATCAGTGATCTACACCTTTTATATCTCCAAGGTCTTCATAGGTTTCAAGGTTCCTTTCTTCCTTCATCAGAGTTATTTTTCCTTATTTCAGGAGATATCTTTCAAGGAATTATGTCAAATAGTGATTCTCGGTGATCATGATGTTCTTTCACATGCTTGGTCTCTTTCTTTATTTTCTTCTTCTCAGATAGATTGGTTAACCACCTAATGCTTCTTGTGGAAGAATTCCTTCACCCCTAGCTTTCTCGACTTGTCAGCATTTCTTCTTGCTTCTTAGTCAGCAATCTTATGCTCTTTATGTGAGCATGTTATTTTTTTGACCTTTATTGCATCATGGTACATGCCTTCGAGCATGTTCTTGGTGAAAGAGATCCTTTCATGCTTGATCATGTTATAGAACTATACCCATAACTCAATAATATACAAATCATGACATGACTTGAAATTTGATGCATACATACCTCAACTTGATCCTCCTTGATCATTCTTTGGTGTATCCCGTCTTGCTTCATCTTAGCCTACCTATATATCATCCCTTTTCTTGAATCCCATGAGTGGGATTCCCAATGAGACATCTGCCTTAGTTTACGAACCTTCTCTTGAAGATTCCATCATAGGAGTTTAAATACCCTCGCCTTGCAAATGTTTCCTACCTTTGATGATTTAGGTCTTCTAATATTCTTGTCATCATAAAGTTTCCTTCGATCATATATGAGGTCCTATTGTAGGTATGCTCTTTCTACATGAATATCTTTGAGCTATATTTTCCATGCTCTTATATTCTAGAAGATATTTCTACTTATGCATTTTTGTTCATCCCATAAATGCTACATCTACATGGGTGTGTAGAACTCCATGTATATCATTCTACTAGATTCTAGAGGGTAATTCTATCCATTCAATTTAATTTAGTCCTACATGCTCCTATTCTACTCAAAACTTTTAAAGAAGTCTAGAAGGAAAGAGTTTGACCTAGTCATAATTGAGATCCGAAGGATCTTCCTTCTTTTGCTTCTTCCCTTCCTCTTCCACCTCTTGAGTTATATGAGCTTATTCTCTCTTTCTCTTGTTTTTGTTGTCCTTCTTAAGCTTGGGACAATTCCTTTTGTAGTGTCCATATTCTTGGCATCCAAAACATTGGATCTTGGACATGTATTTTTTGTTTGTTATTCATGGATCAAACTTGCCAAATTTACCCTTTCTTTTGGCCATGGTAGCAAATTTATGCTCCATTGATCCCACATCTTCTTTTGCCTTAAGTCTAGTCTCCTTTGTTCTATGTAGATACCACATATTACTGAGAGTGGTTGCTTCCTTCTTGGCATAAATGCTTGATGTGAAGTTTCCCGACTCCTAAAGTTGAGCATTGAGTACAACAATTGCCATCTCTTTGTCAGACATGACCTCCCCAAGATTTTGAAGTTGATCTCTCATCTTAGAGATTTTCATGAACTAGGGAGCTATTCCTTCCCTTGTTATTTTCACATTGTATAATTCATTCCTCACAGATAATAATCCTCTAGTGGTGGATACCATGAATAGCTCTACTAGCTTATATTAAATTTCTTTTGATGTCTCAAACTTAGAGACATGGGGAATGACAGAGTCCTTGATTGATTCTATCAGAATCCTTTGAGCTCTTGTCTCATAATTATTATACTTGGCTAAGGCTTGAGTCTATTCCTTAGCAAGGATAGTGATTTCCCCATAGCATATTCTAGGAGCTCATTCTCCTTGAGAAGTAGATCAATCCTCTTCTTCCATGAAATGAAGTTATTGGTTCCTACCAATTTATTTCTTTCCTTGTAAAAATACATTGATGTATATTCAGAAGGGGACATGTACTTACTTGATAGATTTTGAGATTTGATGGATTTGCTTCCTCCTTGAAATCTTGATGGCTTATCTTCCTTGGATCTTGATGTCCTTCAAGTTGTCTTCTCCAAGTGGACTTGATTGGTGAGGAGGTGTTCTTGAGGACTTGTAGCTTGATGTAGATCCGCTCTTCTTTGTAGGTGCCTTTATATAAGGTTCTCCTTCAAGATTTGTAGCTCTCCTTGATGGATTGTAGATCCTTCTTATCCTTGAAGTGGTTGATACTTCTAGGCTTGATGCTTCAACTTTGTAGATGCTTGAGTGTTCTTGAGTTTCCCTTTCCTTTATGTGTCACCTTCCCTCTGATACCATGTTAGATAATCTAGGGCAAAGTAGTGTTGTGGTTATTCTCTAAGACTTGATAACAATTTGTGATGTGTTTTTACTTTTTCTTATTTGGCTTATACTTCTTCTCGTTCTTATTAGTTCATATGTTTGTGCTTCATCAAACTGCTATGAAAACAAAATAACAAGAACACAAATTTTGGCTCTCTGAAAGGGACAAACCCTCTCCACTCTTGAGAGGGAAACCCTTTGTATGTTTTCTCTTATTGAAGCTTCTTACTTGCACAACTACCAAACCCTAGACCCTTGAATAGGATATCCTCCACTCATAAGTCAAATCCTTCCTGTTTTTGCATTGTCACTTCTAGCACTTCCTCTGACACTTTGTCTTACAGCACTTTTGTCTTCTAGTTTAGGAAACCCTAGAATATTAGGGCTCCTCTTCTTCACTATGAGGAGGTCCTTCTTTGCTTATCTTGGATACCTTGTAGACCTTTCTGTACATCCAAATGATACCGCTCAAAGTGTTTTCTTTTGACTGATATCAATATGCAATTGTACCTCACATGTGTGACTATTTCTAGCCCTAGAAACAATCCCTTTATTTCTTAACTTCCTTCATTTGTGAGGGATTCTCCTTCGCTCTAGAGGGAGGTCTTATAGACCTTAAATTCCACCCAAACCAATGATTATTCTTGACCTGAAGTATGACCATGGTTAGGGCTTCAAAGTGGCCTTCTTACTTCACATGTGTGAGTGATTTGACTTTTAATAAGTCTTCCTTCACTTCGCTTGAGAGTCATTCTTCCTCACTATAGTAGGAGGCCTTTATAGGCCTAGTTACTAGCCCAAACCAAAAAGATAGACCTCTCCAATTTCACTTATGATCTAGCCGTAAACTGTCTCTTCTTTCCTCACAGTGTGTGGCTATAGAAACTTCAAAATAGTCCTCCTTTGCTTCATTGTTCTGTCTTCTTGCTACGCTGCCCTTGTAGCCCTTCTCCTCGTCTTCATTTTGCCCTTAGAGGCTTCTATTACTTGCGGATTTTAGAGCTTGTGAAATGTGTCCAAATGAGGAGTGGGAAACCTCTATTTATAGAGGTTTATCCATCCTCCTTTAAGCCAACTTGATAGTCTTCTAGGCCAACTTGCAGTTGCATTATATTTCAACATTTATTCATCTTTTTTACTACTTGTAGACTTTGTTACTGCTCGGAGAGGATCTGACTTGCCTTGGAGGTATTCCCATGACCTTGTATGACATCACACATGACGTATCATGCCCTAAAAGTGTATCATCATGATTACATTTTGACTTTGACTCCCTAGAAGCACTTCAAAATGTGCTTGACCTATTTTCAATGAGAAATAAACTCATTAACAAATTATATCAAAATTACATATATGAACACTGAACCTAGTTACATATTCTCCAACAGTTCTTATACATTTGTTTGACCCATAAGGCTCACGAAGAGCTCCTTACACATGTCTTTGACTCTTTGACTTTCCTAGACCTATGGAATGAGCAAAAAACTCATTCTTATAATTTACAAAAATAATATTTATTTTTCTTGACAAGTACAGATGTCAAAATTACATGTATAAATAGCAAACATAGTTACATTTTCTTCGACACTCCCTATTAACTAGGGAGGTATTTACAATGGTACTTGTCGTTCTTAATCTGAAGAATTTTTCATAACAAGAATAAGATTGGTAACCCATCTATATAACATCATAGTAACCAACATTGTTCATAGCAAGGCCTTGACTAACAACTATATCTCTCATAATATTAGATCGTAATGTTGGCGACACCAATGAATTATATACACCTTATTCATTGTCTCTCAAGGTACATACCCACCTACGTGTTCATTGAGTATGACCTTCTAGGACTATTTCTGTCTTGGGTTCCCAAACCTCAAAGAATATTGGTCCTCTTGCCTACTCTTGTCTTAGATGTGCTACACATCCTCAAAGAGTATCATACGCCAAATGATTACCCAATCCTCCATTATTTTTTCTAAAATGAAGACAATAATGTTTTGTCTACCATGTGTCTCCATTTCCATTCGTGGCCTTCACCTAGATATACAATTGTTAGTCTTGGTCTAGTGCATGACACATGAAATAAAAAAACACAATTCTCACTCCTTTTTAATCAGGGGTGGTCTAATCCAAGATCCCTCTTGATCAAAGACCTATCAGAGCTCCCTCTTAGCTAGGTACCCTTCTATAAATCAACAAATTCTTCTTTCTAGGTCGTTTAGTAGCTTGATCAACTTTTCTCCTTGATGTCAAGAAAGTTAGTTGAGCTTCTTTCTTGTAGGGCAACATTCATCGATCACTTTCCTCCTTAGTTTATCATGTCATTCCTTTCTTCATGGAAAGTGGCCTTCTTCATATCTAGAACCTTCATCATATGAGTAATTCTTTCCCATCATGCTTCTTCCATTAATCACATGAATTCTAGTTGTACTTGTAAGTAGCCCTACATGAATTTATCCAGATATTATTCAAGAAATCAAATATATCATTAAATCAAATCGTTCCTTACTAGGTGGCTCTTCATCATGACATCTTTCTGTAGGTATCAACATCCTGCATTCATTTTGACAGATCTCCCAAATATGTCCATTGTCAAGGGTCTACATCTTTTCCATAAGAGTCTTCATATCTTTCTGGGAGGATTTTCTAATCAAGTAGTCTTGATCTTTTTAGATGTTGATTTCCTTCATCAGGGTTTCATATCTCACGATCTTTTCCTTCCTTACACATTTGATTCCCATATGTCTTTTAGAGTTTTCTACTCAGAGTTATGTAATTGTAGTCAACCACCTCATATTTCATATGAGGACATATTATGTTGATTTCATCTAGTGTGACTTATATCTTTCTACATCCTTTCATAGTAGGAGATCCTTTTCCTTTGATCATGCTTCTCAAGATAGAAGTATTGATCTAAAACCGCACGACATGACATTATAAAACTTAAATACAAGTATACATACCTCATTTTACCTTTATGTTGGCTATGTTTCTTTCAACATCTTCCTTGATATAAAGATCTTCCACCCCCTAAACTACTCTTACATCATCATATCATTATTCATGAACTCCACAGGTTGGAGTTTCTATTGAAACACTTGCTTGATCCCTAGATCAGTGAATCTTCTAGTGAAGATTCCATGAGAGAATCTTGAGGATCTTAAATATCCCTATCCAATAGATGTTTCCGTTTTGTTGCATGATGCCCATTCTTCGAATGTTTGAGTTATGCAAAGTTGTTGCTTACAACTTACCTTCATTCATAGAAACCCTAAGAGGTTGACTGAGGTATCTTACTTATCCTTGAAAATTTAGTCACCCTCATGATGATGTCACGAGATCTTGTTTCTTTCATGGTGTTACACCACATCCTATGGAAGAAGAAATGTTTCAAATAGAAGAGAATGAAACATGGGAACCTGTACCTTGTCCAAAAGATAAAAATATAATTGGAACCAAGTGGGTGTACAAAAACAAAATCAATGAAGATGGACAGATCATCAGAAATAAGGGAAGGCTTGTTTGTAAGGGATACTCACAAATTGAAGGAATTGAATTTGAAGAAACCTTTGCCCCTATAGCTCGTTTGGAATCTATAAGAATGTTTTTGGAATTTTCTTGCTCAAAATGATTCAAATTTTATCAAATGAATGTGAAATTAACATTTCTAAATGGTGATCTAAAGGAAGAAGTTTACACGGAGAAACCAGAAGGTTTTGATCTAGTAGAACGAAAATACTTTGCATGTCAGTTGAAAAGGGCATTATATGGATTGAAACAAACTCCTAGATATTGGTACACAAGATTGGATCATTATCTACAACAACAAGGCATCAAAAAGGGGGTGGCAGGAAGTAATCTCTACATTAATGTGGGCAAACATAAATTGCTAATTACTCTTATATATGTTAATGATTTGATTTTTGCTGGGAACAATGATGAGATGAGTCAATAATTTTCTCAAAATATGTCTAAGGATTTTGAAATGTCTATGATTTGTGAGTTATATTACTTCCTTGGACTACAAGTAACTCAAACTAAAGGAGGCATGTTCATATCCCAAGAAAAATATCTTAAAGACATGCTTACGAGATATGTGATGGAAGAATGTGCTCCTATGAGCACACCGATGCCTAAAAATTGAAAATTAAGTAAAGATGATGAATCCTCTTCAGTGGATGCAACTCTTCACAGGTCAATAATTGAAGCTCTTGTATACTTAACTACTTCACGACCCAATATTATGCAAGAAGTAGGAATGGTGGCAAGATTTTGGTGGCAAGATTTCAATCAGCTCCTAAGGAATCCCATTTGTTAGTTGCAAAAAGAATTCTGAGATATTTGAAAGTTATTGTTGATTTTTGCCTATGGTATCCCAAAAGCACAATGCTTATCATGATAGCTTACACAGATGTTGATTGGGCTAGAAGAGTAGAAGATTGAAAAATTACTAGCGGAAATGAATTCTTCATGGGAGACTGTCTTGTATCCTGGCTCAACAAAAAGTAATCTTCTATATCTCTCTCCATTGTTGAAGTTGAATATATAGTTGTTGTTGATTGTTGTACACAAATATTCTGGATGAAGGAAGCATTGAAATATATGAGCATAGAGACTAATCAACCATAGAGACTAATCAACCAATCATTATCTATTGTGACAACACCAATGTGATTAGTGTTTCGAAAAATATGGTAACGCACTCGAAGACAAAACACATTCCAATCAAAAACCACTTTCTTCGAGAACAAGTTGCTTAACAAAATATCATATTAGAATACATCAATACAAAGGAACAAATTGCATATATCTTCACAAAACCCCTACCATGAGAAGTGTTTGAATATCTTTGCCACAAGATGGGGGTTTCTCTTTCATCACATTAATCCAACACATCGATAGGGGTAGGAGCACCATGACAGGGGGAGAAGAATGACAAGAAGCAGTTTGATAGGGGGAGTACTTGGACACCCCATTTTCCATTGATATCAAAGGGGGAGAAAATGTTGGAAGAGAGAATATTTTTGTCAATGACAAAAGGGGAGATTGTTGGTCAATAATTTTCATTGATGTCAATATGAAACACACTTGATGACCACACTTGGATCCCTAATGAAGATGCCCTAACCCTTATCCTAGTCCCAATGTTTGTATGCATGAAGAATCCTAAAAACCTTGATGTGTGTACTATAAATTCCTGAAAATTAAAAAAGAAAAATATTTGTTAACATCTTGAAGACATCATATTACAATGAATCCTTAACTAGCTTGTATAAAACTCTTTCCTCTTTCCAGTGAACCCTCACTCATCCTCTAACTCCCAATAGTGTGCGAGAAAATGACTTTTTAAGATAAAATATCATATTTTCTACCCTAGCCGACCTAAGCTGAGTTAAAATAAGTCGGCCTCCCTCCAAAGAGTCATGTCCCTTCGCCTAAAATCAAATATTTGTATATATAAGAGTTCGTAGTCCTTCATTTGACATTTATCCACTCATTGAAGACTAATTCAGAGCATAAAACGGAAGGTGAAGTTCACAATTAGTGAACTAAAGCCAGATGAGGAGGGAGAATGCTAAGGTTAATTTTTATTTTTTTTTGGTAAAATGTGACAAAGAGAGGATTGGATTAGAGGATAGCTATCTCGGATCACTTTTTGAGGAGAGTTAGCTCGCATCACCTGACTCGGACATGTTGTATCAATACTTCAGACCTTCTACATTCGCGGTCATACAACAATGTTGTAGATTGAGGCTCGGATCAACCTTCAGACCTGTTGCAACCTAAGTTGAAGCTCGGATCTGTGGAGTAGTGCCTCACACATATTTTATCTTTCAAATTTATGACTTTGAATGGTGAAGTGAAACAGTCTTGGATAGTGAAGAATTAGGGAGTATTAACATATTTTTTTGGACAAGTGAAGCATTGGACAATGAAGAGTATTCATTGAACAAATCAAAAGTTTGGGATAGATTTGTGGAGTAATTATGGTAAGTCACTTATTCATTTTATTAAAAAGGTTGAAGGGTCCATTCCCTAGTGGTTGGAGCCTCTAAAACAACGTTGGAGCCTTGAAAAGTATAGGGTTGGAGACCTAGAAGTTGCAGCTTCATAAAATCCCAAGTTGGAGCCTGACAGATTAAAGGGTCGAAGCCCTCAACTTCATTGTACTCAAACTTTTATAAAAAAAAGAATTGGTGTCCTCACTTGTTCTAATAAAATTCTTATTATTTATTTTTCTAATTATAATTGTGAAGAATCATAACTAGTAAACACAACAATTAAAAAGAAATATTGATTCACCCCCTCTTAGTGTTTCTAACAGAATGAATGATAAAAAACATTACTTTTATTTTTCATAATTGCTTTTTTTATTCTCATTTATCTATATAAATGAATTAAGACTAGTGAAAAAAAATTCACAAGTTTGACAAGTAGAATATTAAACCATATGAATTAAAAAAAGCAATCACTTCATCTATCTACATTATAAACTATTATATAAAATATTAATCCTTAACACAAATTCCAAACACCATATTAATATTTATTTATTTTTCACAATTGCTATTTACAATGAGTGATGAAATTAGGACTATACAAATGAATCATCCCAGTGAACCTTTTTCAATTGAAATTTATATCAATCGTTTATTTAAGCATAAAATACTATAAAGCTCCAAAAACAGCTTAAAATCATGAGATAATAAATGTGGGTTAGAACTATATTTCAGTATGCTTTATCTTTTATTTTTTAAATTAATTATTATAATTATTATTAATGGAAGTATCTACCTTATATATATATATATATATATATAATATATATATATATATATATATATACATATATTGTGAATGAGAGATTTGATAAGTCATTAGATTGGTTGAATGCTTGGTCACAAAGTATATTTGAAAGTTAATGATATCTATTATAGAGAAGGAAATTAGATTATTTATAGTTTAAAAATAATTGTTATATTATAAGTTTATTTGTAAAAAAAAATTTATTAAAGTTTTTATTTGCTTATTACTTCTTTTTGCAAAATTGGTCAAGTGTTGTTAAATAAACCTACATGATTTACATTAGCATCCTACAATATACTAGGCATTAACTTATACAGTATCTTATATTAATTATAAGTTTTCGCATAAATTATATAATTATATTAAACAACTGTTTGGTTTAATAAAAAATTGGTTAAAAAATTTGTTGTGTTTTTTCTATATATGTTAAAATAAAAATATATCAAAATGCTAAACTTTATTAGAAATGAAATACTTATGTCCAAACTATAATCAAAGGCTCTTTCAAATGAAGCACTTCTTCTAAAATTAGGAGTAAGAAATATGATCAAAAGCCTCGAAACGAAACACTTCTTCTGAAATTGGGAGTAAGGAATTCGTTGTTCTGTTTCTTTTAATTTATATATTTATATATGGCAAATAGAAATATGATTAGAACCTTGGTTTTAAAATGAAATATAATATATATATATATATATATAATTATATATATAATGGAGTAAAGTGTGCATGGTCAACATTTTTTAAAAATATTATTAAGAGTGAGAATATATAAATTATTATAGGAATTTAAAAATCTGTAGTTGAACTATTTCAAATAATATTACAATAAATTAGCTTGTAAATATTAATATAAATTCATTTTTTGATTTAATGTTAATAGAAACAATATTCTGAAAGCGAGTAGTGTGGTGTTTGAGAAAGAGAGAAAAGAGCAAAGTAAATAATAGGATTGGGTTTTCCCACAAGGAATAAGTCTAGTATATCATTTCATAAAGCAAAGTCTATCTAAAACATGGCAAATGACACAATCATTTATTTATTTGAATAAATATTTAAAAAATTGATATATCATTTACTTATTTATTCACATGAGAAACAAAACTTATAAATGTCATACTTGCAAAATTGATAGATCATTTACTACAAGATTCAAGCCCATAATAGGGGATGGTACTACAAGATTCGAGCCCAAGATCTCCGTTTGGGTGAGAATTCATTCCACCACCATAGCCACTTGAGCTACATGAAGGGGACAATAATAGTTTAATTAATATTAGGGTTAATAATGTTTTTTTTGCATGGTATAATAATAATTTGGGCCATGGTGTTTGGCTCATAGACTTTGCCTAAATAAAACTTATGTTTTGAGTGTTAATAAGTATAAAAAGGTTTATGGAGTAAATATAAAAATAGGTTTATTCATTTATCATACCTCTTGTTTATTGATATTTTTATTTATTTATCATCACTTTTATTTACCATTGTACTTGGCCCCTATGGGCTTGGTATATAATTAGATGTTGGTTTTTAATCTTATTTGATATATTCTTATTTATTTACCATACTTCTTTATACCTCTTTTCTATTTACCATACCTCTTTTATAAATATGGTGTTTAGCCCATGGTACTAATAAATATTTATTCCATGGTATTTGGCCCACATGCTTCACTTGAAATATTATTTTTTTTTAGGTTTTCTTAAAAATAAAGAAGTTTACTGAATAAATATAAAAATAAATTTTATTTATTTACCATACCTCTATTTTATTTATCTTTTTATTTATTTATCTTGTTTATTTATATTTCCACTTAAAGTCTATAGAGTTTCCTATAAAACCAACTCCCTCTGGTGTTAACTTGCACTGTCGTTGACAATGGATCTTTGTGTTAGACAAAGATTAGAAAACTTTGTGTTGTTGGATCATCAAGGCATAGAAGTTCCCACAAAAATCAGGGATTAATCACCTCCTGTGATTACGCTGCTGTTTGAAACGATTATACCTGTCTGCCTCTTGCTGCCATTTAAATGTAGCTGCATATGCCTTCCCCTTGCTGCCATTTAAATGTTGCTGCATACTCCTGGTTTTTTCTTGCCGACTAACCACACCCGTCTTCCCCTTGCTGCCATTTAAATATGGCAGCATACGCTTGGTTTTTTCTTGCTAACTAACCACAGCGGGTGATTACACTGCGGTTTTTTCTTGCCGACTAACCACCGCCGGTGATTACGCTGCAGTTTGGAATGACTATAACTGTCTTCTCCTTGTTGCCATTTAAATATGGCCGCACTGGTTTTTTCATTATGTTTCCCAGTTTTGGCTGATTTTCCAAACGCAATCGTTGTACCTTCTTGAACCGGGATTGCACACATTCTTCATTTATTTGCTGTGAAAAATGAGGTATTGTTACATGCTTTCTCCCTTTCTTCCATTAACATGTAACCAACAACTACAAACAAACCACATTTAAAATTTATATTCGAATCTACAAAATTTCAAATAAAAATCTTTCAGAAGAAATTTTAAACGACCTACACAGCTCTATTACAAGTCACTAGATTTAAAATTTATATTCAACCTACAAAATTTCAAATAAAAATCTTTGAGAAGAAATTTTGAACGACCTACACAGGTCTATTGCAAGTCTTCGGTTATAGGGATGGTGTCAGAATTATTATGGGCCTCAAAAAAAAATATAATTATATGTTTCTTTTTAGTATATAAATTGTCAGTAATTGGATATATAAATACACCAAGGCTATTTAACAAAATAATAGAACAAATTCAAGATGGGGTCGTGAATGTTTTAAGAATATGAGAAAAGTATTTTTTCTAGCAAACTAGGCTTAGAAAACTCGTTTCCACAACCTGCAAGAACATTAAAAAAAATTATAATGATATCTACGCCTATAAATTAATAATAATATTCAATCAGATTACAAACCCTTAGGGTACATTAAACAAAACTTAGAATTCATAGTATTAATAATAAGTCTTGCAACATTAACCCAGTATAGTTGACAAGTATACAAAAAAAAACCCTTGTTAAATTATATAAGATGTAAGAATTATTAATTACATGTTGCATAATATATTCAATCAGATTACAAACCCTTAGGGTACATTAAACAAAACTTAGAATTCATAGTATTAATAATAAGTCTTGCAACATTAACCCAGTATAGTTGACAAGTATACAAAAGATGTAAGAATTATTAATTACATGTTGCAATGTAAATCCCATGTGCCAGAGAGTTAAGGGGCAAAACCCAATGGTTTATGCTACGAAACCCCGGACAATATTACTCAACACCCAGATTACAATATTACCCAACACCCAGATTATGGGTTTGAAAACTAATTAATAGGTTAAAACAAAAGCTTAAAATAAATAGGAGTTGTCTATAATGCAACTTTTTGGAGATTCTGGTGACGGAATCCGGTGTAAGAAATGAGGTTAAATCTTGATTTTTAGCAGTTAAAATGGTTTTTTAACTGCATATTTGGATTCAGCGCCCTGAAAAACCCCTGGGAGCCATTGATTGTGCAGAAACTAGCTATCAAACTTGGATTCCAATAAATTCCTGCCGGATTTTGACCCGAAAAAACCGCCAGAAAGGCTTTCAAAAAGTCGCGTTATAGACTACTGCAAATAAATATGGATATGAGACAAAGAAAATTTTAGTAGAAGACGCTGCACTCATGGTGTGTGGGCGTAACAGTGGCAACCATAACTCGAGAGCTAAGTTTTAATTACAGTTGCAGCACTGAGAGTGGAGCTCTACCCAACAGAGTAGTGTGAAAATGAGCTGACGATGAGGTGGAAGGGCGGGTTAGTTACCCCTTAACCGTCCTGTCTACATTCGCTTATAAACCCTGAACAGCAAGGGTCATGCCCATGACACCTTGCACGCGCCAAACCGGCCACAAGTCCTCGTAATTGAGTGACAACTGGAACTTTGGGAAAGTTCAGAGGAGGCTCTTAAGTTATAAGTTAGTCATTGGAATACCAAGGGAAATTGCATAGAGAGGCGCTATAACATGGTCATGAAATAAATTATAAGCAACGGTTAAGTGTGTAAACCTTGCATGCATTCCATACTGAGCAATAAATTTTTAAAGCATAATTAAGCCTAACTAGATCAACCACCTGAATATAACTATAGTAGTAAAAAAACCTTTGATATTAATAAAAAAGAGAAATTAATCAGCTTAAAAATCCAACAAAATAAAGTAATCAATTTAAATTTTTGTTGATAATTAAGGCCTACAACATTTGAAGTTAAAATAGATTATAATCATTCATACACCTTCGAATGTGTACCACCGCGTGTGGAACTGGAGTGTGCACTTTCTGATAGGTAAATTTTGTGTTCTGTAAACATTTATCATTACCATTTTATGGCTGTTTGTGGCACTTCGTTAGAGTGAGTAATTCTTTTTGAGATTACAATGTTCTGAAACGGTTAAAAATATATATCACTTTCACCCCTACAAAACAAATAAACTAAATCCAAAAAAAGACTAAACTAAATCCATAGGGAACAACTTGATAACGCTGCAACAAAAATATTCTACCACGTGGTAGTGGTAGACAGGTGTTAGGTACAGCTGCAACGAAAAAAATCTTTTTACCACGTGGTAGAAGGGTGTTTTAGTTATTAGTGTTACAGTTTTTAGTGGAGTCTGGGTAGGAAATCAGTTAGAAACCTAAAGAAAACCAATTTTAGGAGAATGTAATGAACTACAAATGTGAAGAACTGTTAGCATGGATGCCTTTTTATTATGAAAACAAAACTAATAATATGTATATAAGAAGAAGAGGTTTCAAACACAGAGGCAAAGAGGATTCATACACATAGACATGACTCTCATGGTACATTTATTATTAAAATAAAACTAATGATTTATAAAACTAATGATTTATATATATATATAGGAACAAGAGGTTTCAAACACAAAGACATGACCCTCCTCATACATTTGTTGATTGATGTGAGATATTATATTACGCCAGTGTCATCTGGAACACAACAAGCCCTCTTCTTTTTCATGAAAATGGATATTAGCCTTTTCATAGGTATAAGTAAAAAAGTATTGCAGGTGATAAAGTAGTTTCAGTGTGAAACTAGGGTGTTTGATATTATTAGTTTTCTGAATATCTTTGTGAGATCGCAACATCGGTTGTTTGATATTATTAGTTTCTGAATATCTTTGTGAGATCTCAACTTTCTTTAATTTAATTTTATATAATAACTAATTAGTGGGAAAAAGCTACAAGTCAATGCGTGAAGTTCAAGATTGACTGAAGAGTCAATGGTGGGAACTTGTAATTTTGTTGAGTGTGAGAAATCATTGTTCTTTGGTTTCACAATGATTTTCTCTTTTTCTGTCCATTCTTTTCTCGGTCAATGATGGGAACTTCTTGTAACTTTGCTGAGTGTGAGAAATCATTGTTCTTTGGTTTCCATCATTGTAGGGTTTTCTTTTTTTCTACTAATTTGGTTCTGGGTTTTAGGGGCAAATAATTTTTTTTTTTTATATATTATGGTATTTTTTCTAGTGGAAATGATTGTTAAATTAAAAGATTAATGTGAAAATGATACAATTATGTTAGTATACTAATAAGAAGTATATATATATATTTCATTATGAAAAATTTAAATTCAAAATATTAAAAAAAACTCTCTAGAAACATCTATATATAATTCAGAGAAATCAGTGTTATTAATTATCCTCATGTATGTTCTTATGCTAGCATTATGTTCATATACTAGTGAACTATTCACTCCCCCTGAAGACTCACCCAAGGGAACCTCAAATTGGCATTTCCCTTAATCCAAGTACAACCTAATTTTGAATAATAAATTGGCATTTCCCTTAATCCAAATACAATCTAATTTTGAATAAAATTGAATATGCCATTTAAAGCAAATGATTAAATTAAAAGTTAAATTCAAAATTTGACTTTTTTTAAATGATAGGAAATGGAATTTTTTAATTACTCAAAATAAAGGGAAGAAAAATCAATATGATTAAATATGTTTACTCAAATGACAAGAATCATTTTGAATTAATGAAATTGCAAATATTTAATATTAATATTGTACAATCTTTTTATAATAGGGGAATTATGGGGTGTTGATCATGTTTTACATTAACCACATCGATTCCATTAATTCAAATTGAAAATTTTGGTAAATATTGTTTAGTTGGATTCTCTAGATGGGAAAATAGAAAAAGACCTAAAATGTAGAATTTTATCCAACAAATGGAGAAAGACCTAAAATGTAGAATATTATCCAACAATTGAACATTTTGACTCGGTCAAATTGCATAAAAATAAAATAAAATAAATAATTATAAAGATCTAAAGGTAAGATGAATCTAGGTTGGTTATTCACAAAAGTTAACTTTTATAAACCCGAGGAACATTTTATTATAAAATAGGAATTTGTTTTATCAAAGATAATAACTCAATTGTTTTTAGAAATTTATTTGTTAGTAGACAACTTGTTTTTTAATTAGAGTCACATTTATTATCCCATTGGAAAGAATGCTTCATTTTGAATCATTTTCTTTCAATTAAAACTCAAATAAAAAAATAAAAGAATATTGGTATAATAGTTTATTAAATTTTATTATAAAATAGTAATTTTGTTTTATCAAAAATAATAACTCCAATTTTTTTTAGAAAGTTTATTTGTCAGTAGACAACTTGTTTTTGAATTAAATTCATATTTATTATCCCATTGGAAAGAATGCTTCATTTTGAATCATTTTCTTTCAACTAAAACTCAAATAAAAAAAATAAAGAAAAAATATTGGTATCATAGTTTATTACTATGTGTTAATATATTATTACGAAGAAACTTAAAAGATGAACATAGACATGTAGTACTTGCTTTAGTTGTTCGAGCATTTGACATAATTTGGGAGTTCGTTTGATATGATTTAAAGTGTGACACAAAGAGGGAGCTCCTTGTGATTGTTTAGCCTCACTTGCTTCCATTAGACAATCTTAGTGTGATTATAAAAGTTAAGAGACCAAATTAATCTAATAATGTGGAGACCATAATTAACACAGACATCCATGGTACATTAATCATCTTTATCCAAACAATTTAAGAGAATGCAAAGGGGATTAATTAGCCTCACTTGCTTGCTTTAGACAATCTTAGTGCGATTATAAAAGTTAAGAGACCAAATTAATCTTATAATGTGGAGACCATAATTAACACAGACATCCATGGTAGACATTAGTCATCTTTATCCAAACAATTTAAGAGAATACAAAGGATATTAATACAATTTTTTATTAATAATGAGTAGAACCCTATTGTGAATGTAAAACACAATTGTATTCTTAATGCAAGTTCCATATTAATAATGACCTATGTGTTTTTTATAGACATATAATATCACTTGTTTTTGTTATTTTTAATTTATTTTTAGTGCATTCTAACTAAGTTTAACAAATTGATTATTATTCAACTATGATACTTTATTAATAAATAAATAAAAAATTTGATATTCAATTTTAAAATAATTTACATACACAAGAATTAAAATTATCAATCATTTTAGATTTGGCCATTGTCCATTCATATTGTATTTGGAGTAGATATTGTCTCAAATAAAACAATATTGTTCATATGTTATGCCACTAATATTCATCCCAATTTTTGTTGAAAAGGGATTTCCCAAATGACTTTAAAAGGTTGTTAAATATAGCTATAAGCAATATCCCATGTAATTATGCAACTTTGGTCTAAGAAGGGTTTTGCCAATCTATATAGCTAATGGTGGTTATATTGGTTTTAATATCTCATGCACACTAATCATAAGAAGTATGACACTTAATGTAGTAAGAAGTATGGCCTTGAGATTTGGTTTTATTATCTCATGCATACTAATCATAAGAAGTGTGAAACTTAAGGTAGTAAGAGGTATAGCCTTGAGATTATCCACCTCAGGTATGTTATAGTTCCTTGCTCGCATATTAGCAAGTCCAATGATCAGATCAATGTGATAATTTGTATCATCATCCTACATTTCAATGAAGAAATAGCCAAAATTTTAGACTCATTTTTCTTCCAATGGATAATTTTGAATTGAAATATTTTATTTAAGGGAGGAGAAGTTCTGTAATTAGCATATAATAGTACGGATCATTAATGAGGAAAGTTAGAGAATACCTTTTCAAACTTAATAAGACTCATGTGAAAGCTTGAAGGTAGATTTTGAACACCATGTTATAGTGTGGCGATCAATTTGTCAATATGTTCTTCATCATCATATAATGTAGAAGAAGGGTTCACATATGTAGCTTTCTCATGTGCGACAATCTTCATCCCTTTTTTTGGCTCGAAAGCTAGAATATGAACTTTATCAACCACCTATGTCAATCTGATTGAATTTGGATTTGAATTCCAATTGGGAATGGTAATGCCATATGTATTAGCATTTAAAATGGAGGTTGTAAGAATCAAGGACATGTGACTCGGATCATGGTAAGAAAAATGGAGGGGATTTGGGAAACACTTAGGAGAAGACTAGAAAGGTGCACCTTCTCTTGTAGTTGCATCCTCATGGAAGTTGAAAGTAAGTTTCTTCACACGATTTAAAAATAAATCCTCAAACTTGAATCCTCAAATGAGTTAGTGATTTGCAAATCTAGTTTACTGAAATTTGATATTTTGTAAATAGTAAATTGTGCTGATATTTGTTGCAAAGCAAGATGGAAATGAAAAGTATATAATCATAGAAAGGGATGGGAAGGGAAAAAGGAAGGGAATTTAATTACTTACCTAATTCTAGCCCAAGAGACTTAATCTTTAAATGTTAGACATTTGTGTGAACAAGATTTGAAAATAAATCATCAAATCTGAATCCTCAAATGAGTTAGTGATTTGAAAATCTAGTTTACCGAAATTTGATATTGTTGTAAATAGTAAATTGTGCTAATATCTCTTGCAATGCAAGATGGAAATGAAAAGTATATAATCATAGAAAGGGAAGGGAAGGGAAAAAGGAAGGGGATTTAATTACTTACCTAATTCTAGTCCAAGAGACTTAATCTTTAAATGTTATACATTTGTGTGAAACGAAACAATCGACAATAGACTCTAGAAGTTCCCGGGCCTTAGTATCCCCTGCAAACTTGATTAATGCTATGTATTCTTCTAATTTGAAAAAAAAAAAAATCGTCTCCTGGATTTTTGTCTAACAGACCTTCAAATTCAGACATTTCCCATGTGAGACAGTGGTGAATATTATGTGGAAATGAATGAAGTGTGCACATTGGTGCCTTATTTTCAAGGGGATCTCGTGATGCTCCATAGTTCTTAGTAAAGTGAGGGATAGTATTCTTATAATTTTAAAATAAAATCGTTTTCCTCTATAATATTTTTATCTAAGAGGCCTTCAAAATTAGACATTTCCCATGTGAGATGGCTGTGAATATTATGTGGAAATGAATGAAGTGTGCACATGGGTGCCTGCTTTTTAGTGGGATCTCGTGATGCTCCATAGTTCTCAGTAAAGTGAGGGATATCCATTTGGGTGTTGCACTTGGTTCCTAGTGTTTTAACTAGCAATGGATTCTAGAAGTAAACACACATTGATTCTACATACAACTTGACATTGACATTGTCGAGAGCATTCAAAGAAACATCAACCTCACCATTCTAAAAGGAATCACGAAAGAAATTACTCTACAAGTAAACACACATTGAATCTACATATAACCTTACATTGACATTGTCCAGAGCATTCAAAGAAATATCAACTTCACCATTCTAAAAGGAATCACGAAATACATTTTCAATATCTGGGATCACATGATTCTCCATTGCTTGAACTTATAAATGTGGTTTGATTTCATTGGATGTTGATGCTACCACTCTTGAAATTTCCTGCCTAATTTTCCAAACTAGAAAGAGGAATTGCTTACTAAGATTTCTCTTCTCAATAATGTCATCATCTATTATAGTCTTCTTTCCTTGGCTCCCATGAATCTAAGTTCTTTAGAAGCTCACATCCCACAGCACCATCCCCCACAACAAATAATTTTTCATCTTCCAACTTTTTATGCACCTATTTTCCAAATACAGAAATTTGAGCATCATAACGACTATTTAAAGGTCGCACATCCTCTAGCCTAAGGGGTTCTATAGGAAGAGATTCCAATGAATCGAAATAGAAGAATGACACAAGTAGGAATATAGAAATAGATCTTAGACAATAAATAGTTGAATTCTCTTCTACCTTTCCCTTCTTGGCCTATATAAAAGGGCACACTTCCATTTATATTTAAGAGAAATACATAAAAAGAGTAATAGGGTGCCAAAAAAATAAAACTTGCAAAATTGGATGAAATTTTTCATAAGAAGATTTTACAACCTTGTGCCCAACGATTCCACCAAACATAGCTTCCATGGGATTCAACACTTGATGGGAACCACTTGAAAAATGTTTGAATACATTTACAAAAAAAAATTATACAAGGAAAAAAATAATTTATATGATTTATGAGAACAATACATAAACAATAAACTAGGAGAAGGCTACTACTAGTAATTGAAGTTGGTCCATTCACTCTCTTCAAGAAACAATGGAGGAAAGAGAGAATTGGGACAATCAAGCATGCAAAACAATATCAATGATGAAATCCTTCCATAAAGACTTGAATGAAAAGGCTTACTCTCACATGATTATAACACCTTTTAGAAGATATTTGAACAATTATTGGGTTGTCAACTTCATTTCACTAAGAAACAATGGAGGAAAGAGAATTGGGACAATTAGGCATGTAAAACAATATCAATAATGAAATCCCTCCCTGAAGACCTGTATGGAAAGGTTTACTCTCGCATGATTATAACACCTTTTAGAAGATATTTCAATAGTTATTGGGCTGTCAGCTTCATTTCTCTACTGCCTTTCATTTTCAAATTAATAAATGGGTAGATCAAAGTAATAAGTTGCGTTTTGGTACAACCCCTATGTGTTTCTACACCAAAAATAAACAGTGGGATTTTTCTTTCCATGTCATAAAGCACATTTATAATCAGGTTGTTATGGTTACCAGTGGTTTGAATACTTGTATGCAAAGGTTTACTCTCACATGACTATAACACCTTTTAGAAGATATTTCAATAGTTATTGGGTTGCCAACTTCATTTCGCTATTTCCTTTCATTTTCAAATGAATAAATGGGTAGATCAAAGTAATAAATTGCAATTTGGTACAAGCCCTATTTTTTTCTACACCAAAAATAAATAGTGGGATTCTTCTTTCCATGTCATAAAACACATTTATAATCGGGTTGTTGTGGTTACCAATGGTTGGCCCTTACATGCTGCCCATCTCTCTTCCTCTAGTTATCTCCCATCACCAACACAAGAAGCAACACAAGACATCCTTCTTTGTTTAGAAGTTGGCTTTCATCCATTCCTAAGTATTTGATGACATTCATCCATTCCTAAGTATTTGATGACATTCACACCCCCTAGGCTTGCTATAAATCACTCCAAGACAGAAACAAAATGTTTATACCTATGTAATAAATTTTTTCCTATTACAAGCCCTTTTTGTTCACTACACCAAAAATAAACAATGCAATTCTTATTTTCATGTCCTACAACATATATATATAATCAGGTTTTTATGGTTCAATGGTTGGCCCCATATAATTTTCCCAACTCTCTTCCTCTAGTTGTCTGCCATCACCAGTGCAAGAAGAAGAACATGACATCCTCCTTTGTTTAGAAATTGGATAACATTCATTCCCAAGTATTTGATGCTCCTCAAACTCCCTCGAGTTGCTACAAATAACTCCATAATAAACAACAATTGTTTGTACAATTTTACATAGGTGATTGAGTCTAATTTTATTGAGACAAAACATGTTTTAAGTGGAAGTGACATCATAAACTCAAGCCCACCTATTGTGGTCCCTGTACTACTCTAAAGTAGGTTGTTGTGAATGCATGTCATTTATATTTTCATTGACAGCTTTGCCTCCACAATGTGGTTAATGTTAATCATCTCAAGCCCTATGAACCTCCTATTTTGAAAGAGGAAGTACACCTTTCCCGCCCACCTGACAAAATTATGGATTTTCAACAGTTGTTGGAGGAAGACACACTACTAGACCTACACACCTACACCACTTGTTAGCAACAAACTATGACATATCTTGTTGGGCACCAAATAAAACTTCCTTATTAGCATAAATGGTTGTCCCGGGCTTCTTTTGAACATAGTTTCCAACCGTTTGTTGAGAAAGTGGGGTCATTTTTGCTAAAATAGTGAAGACCTGATGTGCCACATCTCGAAATCATTTATATATAGTCTTAAAAGTAAGTTATAGGATAATAAAGGTATGGTTAATCTTGAGCACTATGCATGTTCCATTTATATTATTTCTTGGTTAAAGATGACTTTCACAAAACTAATCGGATCTAATCTTAAGTAAAATCTTATCAAATGTATTTGCTCAGAAACATAAGATACAAATATTTTGGGAATCAATATTACTATGGATTTTATGCTTGCAATTTTATGTCTTCAACATTTTATTTTTATGGCTTATCAATCAACCCACCATATGATGGGGGAGGCTAATACAATGGTCTAGTAGTTTGCAAAATGAAAAGAGATTGACATCACCTCTAGAGCTCCCAAATATGCAGTGATCTGGGTTGTCAAATCCAAGAGGATGAATTAATGGCAAAGTATGCACCCACATAATATATTTTTATATGTCATGATTCTTCTCCAATTTATGCCTTATGGCGTTTCCTTTGCAACATTTGGTGCAATTGCTAGTTTTATTTATTTACCATACCTCTTTTTTGAGTGGTTGTAAACCTGTTTATATTTTGAATTTATTTTGTGTTTATACATAATAATAATTAGATTGATAGATTGATAAATGTTGAACATTACATGTTTAAGTTTACATTTACATTTATAAGATTACATTATAGGATTCCATATTTCATTATCATTTTTTATAGGTATAGTTTATTTCCTTCCAAATGCACTGTATTACTTTTCATTAAAATGTATCATAATCTTCATTTCCTACAAATTTACTTTCATGTACTTCAATTCCCACAACTTTGTTCCTTATTCTATGTTTGCTGCAACTTTATTTCATGTACATTGTTTCCTGCAACTTTAATTCCTACATTATAATCTCCTAAAAGAGTAAGCCAATTTGAATTTTGAATTACTATTGACTAGCATGACCACCACTTACACTTGCTTAGAAATGGTAGTTGTTTTCATATGTTAGTGTGCATTGAGAAGGAGTAAGAAAAATAGTGACTTGCATATATAGTGCATGATACCTCTTAATTTTGTAAGAACCTTGAGTTGACATAATAAAGTTGAGGCCTATAAGACTATAACATTATTGCTAGAATATTGAGGTTCATCACATCCCTCATGTAAGGATAAAGGATGTATAAGGTACATGAAAGGAAGGGACTATCCTATTAATTGGTGGTAGGGAGGGGTCACAGATGCCTCCTCCTAACATACTAGGAATTATGGAAGTGGGTCTTCCCACGGTAAAGGAGCCATTTTCTTTTGACATCATGTGTAGGCTATGTAAAAAGAAAGATGGATGGTTGAAAGGAGGTTCACACACCTTAAGAAGAAGGTTAGTAGTCTCCTTAAATATGTGCTAAAATTTACCAAATAATTTTTGTTAGTGAATTCAATCTTTGAGGTGTCAAATTCACCTAGATTTAGAGTATAAGCCTTTGTAGCTATATGTGTGTCATCTACTAAATCATTGAGCATTATTATTATGGTTCGACATTTTTAAATTTTACTTCTAGGTGTATTATTACTTGACATTAATACACTTAAATAACCCTCGTTGAGAAGGAACCAATGTACATTGGGTTGGGTTTCTATATTGTATACACATTATAAAATAGATATGCACTTACTTTGATTATCTAATAACTTGAAATTAAAGTAGGAGACCCTAAAATAGAGTGTGTCTAAAATGTGGTTAAGAAGAAATATAGTTAGAGTTGAAATTAAGGTAGGAGACCCTAAAATAGAGTGAATGCCTAAAATATGGTTAACCAGAAATTTAGGTAGAGTTGAAACTAAAGTAGGAGACCCTAAAATAGAGTGAGTGTCTAAAATATGGTTAACTAGAAATATAGGTAGAGTTGAAATTAAAGTAGGAGAGCCTAAAATAGAGTGAGTGTCTAAAATATGGTTAACCATAAATATAGGTAGAGTAAAAAAATGTTAGAATTTAAGGGATGACACCCTCATGAAACTCCTAACTTAGGAATAGCAATAAACCTATAAGAATAAGATTAAAAGTCAAAGGATATAAGGTAGAAGATAAGGAAATTCCCAAAAATAAGAGAGGAAGTGTGAATTAGTGATTAGAGACCCTATGGATAAGGTAACATGCACTAATAAATAGGAAATAGCCATGCCACTATCGATTTAGTTTCCAGTCACTACCATATCTCATCCTAGGTGGGACTCCTAATAAAAATAAAAAAAATTGATAAAAATAGAAGCTAATACTAAATGGTAGGGAATGACTAGTAGATGATAAGGTCATATGTGGACCTAATTATGTATATATCAGGCCATAAGTATGCATTTAACCCACCGTGTTTGGTTTTATTTTCATAGTGAGTAGTTAGTTGGAAATGCATATAAAAAGTCATCACCAATGATGACAAGATATTGAAATAGGTGCAGGAAACTGAATGTATCATTTATAAATATTCCTTATTAGGGTGCATTAAGAAAAATGTAGCTATATGTTATCTTCTAGTAAGGAGTTAGAAACACTATAGGTGAAGAAATTATTTGTGCAAATGGACCTTTCCTAGAACAATTGTGAAAAATAGGAACATGTGAAGGTAATTATGTAGAAATAATTGACCATATTGGGTGGTTGTGAATGGGATCATCTTTTAACTTTGATAATACAAGCAAATTTAACATTGCCAAAAATGAAATCGTAGTGTTGAAAAATGTATGATGCATACAAGAATGGCCTTTTCTCCTACTAGGTGCTACACTACAAACAATCTCACTACCTTGAGGGCATTGTTACCCCATAAAACATGCGTAGAATTGGTTAAATGTTCAATATTAAAATGGATTTTTTCTCTCTTTTTTTCTTGAAAATACAATCAAAAGGGAAAGTTACATTTGGGATTGTTGATATATTAGGGGGATTCCTAAAAGCAAGTGTAGACCTACCATAGAAATTGAATCTAGGAATTTTCTTCTCCTTGAAAAAGAATCCAATAGTAGGAAACTATGTTCATAGAAGGTGAACCAAAGCTATGCAAACCTTGGGGCAAATATTTGGGTGGACTGATGGCATCCCTCAAGTAGGAATACTTGATGTCTAAGGTACACGGATGGGATAGAATGTCCTCTCAATTGGTGGTTGGGAGGGTTATTGATGCCTCTAATCCATTACGTTGGAGTAGGTCATGTCATGCTAGATGAACCATTTTCACTTGAAATCACATGTAGGTTATGTAAAAGAGAAAGTGATTGGTCAAAGAAGATACACACCATCAAAATCAAACAATGAGTTGGTTCTTTCAAATGCATGTCCATATTAATGAGCTGCTTTTTGTTAATGATCTGAGGGTTGAAATTTATCTAAACATAGAGTATAAGCCTCTACAATTATTTGTGTATCATCTACTAATTATTATTATTGGATATCATTTGATTTTACATTTTATAGGCCTCATTTTTTTTTCAATTTAGTCTATTAATTTTATAAACTGTGACATATCTAAGTGGGTTAATACAACTCATTTCTTATATAATAAAATAGTATTGATTTCCATATTATGTCTACTACTCAAACAACACATTAAACACACCTATAAATGAGCAAAAAATTTAGCATTGAAATTATATCTTGCAAAGGTCATGAGAGAAGTAAGTTTGTTATGAAAAGCAATGCCAATATATATAAATGGATATTAGGTGTATCAAATATTGTAATAAAGTAATGGGTACTTTTAAAAGGGCACGTGAAACTTATTATGAAATTTGCAAGTGAATGAGAAAGGGAAGTACAAGAACCAAATGTTTTCAAATTTTAATTACTAGGTTGTGATAAGTTATAAAGAGAACAATAAAATTAACATATGAAAATTAAAATTTCATTTAAATATTGAAAAATAAAAATGTATGGAAAGAGATTTAGTAATAAATTTTAATATTGTAAATTAAAATGAACCATTGCGAAAACCTACACTCTTTTAAATTTTTAATATGCTAGAATATTTTTAATTTAGTAATATGAAATTTATATAATAATAATATAATATAATATAGAGGTAAAATAAATTTCATATAATTTTACAAATAATTATTTCCAAATATCAATACATGCATAGGTGAACCCACAGACTCGTTCTCCATTCCGCATTCCATCAATACCCTTGTTGCCCCCGGCACCTTAGCTTTGTCATCGGTGGACTTAAGGTTATGTTTTCTCTGATATAAGGGCCACTGGTGGTGGTGCCATCCATTAACCTACACGCCTTCATGGAACCATAACATGCTCCCTTGGGACCATATCCCTTCTTTCACAAAAATGGCGCCTTGTGCATCAATTCGACATCCAGCTTCGTTATAAACCTTAAAACAAATTTTCTTGGCTATAAGTGGACACTTGGACATCAAGCTTCATTATAACCTTAAAACAAATTTTTTGGGCTATAAGTGGACACTTTATTGCTTATTTTATTTTTCTATGTTATGATGGCTAATACAATATTTAATTATTTAGTTAGAATGATTAATTGATTGGTTCATTTAGAGTAAATTTTATAAAATATGATTAAAGATTATAAATATTTATAAAAAAGAATACATGTCATATTGGTAAAAATTTGAAAAAAGAATTAAAAACAAATAGAATCATAAATTTATTTTATTAATTAAGAAAAGAAATTAATATGTGATTTTTTTTCAATATGGAGGGATTTTAAAATTTTTTAATACAATAATATTAGTCAATACCATGTATTACTAATACCTCATTTTCAAAAGATATCATTCATGTTCATATGATACATCTTTACATCATATTAATTGATTTAATTAAAAAAGAGAAAGAGAATAACTACTTTGGATATAAATCTTTGTGTAGATTACTAAAAATATGTTAGAGAATTTTATTAGGAGGTTAAATCCCTACCATCCACCTAATAATTATTGATAATTAAATTAAAATTCTAAAAGCCCTATTCTAAATGCCTTACTCCAATTAGGTTTCTTTTTTATCCTAAAAATCATGGCAATTCAGGCAATATTTTGATAAAATCCAAGAGAGATTTTTGTAAATAAAGGTTATAGTTGTCAAACTTCAAGATTTTGAGTGCTCATAAATCCAGGTTATAGTTGTCAAACTTCAAGATTTTGAGTGCTCTTCAGGTTTTTGATGATGTTGAGGGTGTTGAATCCATTTCCACCATCAAAAACACAATTCAAATAGTGCCACTCCAAGATTTCCCTTCGCCTAAATATACTTGTCCATTCTAAATAACCCTATCTAATTGGTTAATTAAAAAAAAATTATAAATAAAGATATTCATATTTTCTTATTATTTTGATTATTTTATATTTTTCCAAACTACACCGCATGAAAGTGTTATAATAATTTATGACAAATTCAATTATTTATTTAGTTAGCTAGCCAACTTTTTGTTAAAAAATTAATTATTATTCCCCTCCTTATGTTTTACTCCATACATGCCCATGGGTCTTATACACATCAATAAAGTAAATATTATTATTTTTTACACCATAAATTTCAAATATTATTATTCTTTACACCATAAACTTCAAATCCCCATATATACGTACCTTAAAATTTTTTTTTTTACTCCATACACAAATAAAGTAAATATTATTATTCTTTACATCATAAACTAAGAAGATATTATTATTCTTTACACCATAAACCAAAAAAAAAGTTTTACTCCATACACGTCAATAAAGTAACTATTATTATTCTTTACACCATTAAGTAAATATTATTATTCTTTACGCCATAAACTAAGAAGTGTGTTGATTGTGTCCCACATCTCACAAAAATGGGGCCTCAATTTGACATGTAACAACATTATAATACTAAATTATCTTTATTAACAAATTTCCTTGATTTTTAGTTTAACCATTTATTATATTCATATAACATCTTTATTCAACATCAAAATCAACTTTTGTTATCTAATTTAGCATTATTATCTTAGTTAAGAACAACAAAAAATAATCATTAAGCTCTTGATAATACAATTGTCTAGCTACACAAATATATTCTAAGACATGAATTTTGAGCTTTTTTTGTTGTATAGAATTTAACTATATAGACTTATACACATTTTCTTAAAAAATACTCTCCATCATTTTAAAATTAACAAGAGTATAGCATGAGAAAGGATAATGTATCATAGGTGGTGGTGGGGTCTATGTCATACCTTGCGATGAATGGAGGAGACTTGGTACACTATCTCCCATACATATGCCATGGAAGTTATGAAATCATTCAAGATCTAGGGAACTCCATTTATGTCACCTAGTTGTTGCAACCATATGTTTACTTCTTCTCGAATGTTTCAAGTTATACTCCTCAATGAGTTAGTCACTTCACTTTTCACTCCTTCGCCCATTTCTCAATAATGGAAAATGAGTGTTTCCTTCAGTTCCTTGCTCCCTTCGTGGCTTTCAAAAGCAATAGCTAACAATCATAAGTCTTCTCATGACCCTCTATTCACTTTAGTTCTCATTATTCATAGTTCTTTCCCCCCCATATTTTCATTCTTAATAATTATTCATACTTCAGTACCTAACATGACGAGGCATTAGGCTCAATGCCATAGGGGAGGTGATACTCGCAACTCACAAGGTGGTTGATGCAACAAGTTCAAAGTTAAATCCTCAGCTCAAAATTTTCATGTGGAGACTTCTCCATAAATTTAGCAAGAGATTAGGAGGAGACTCTTCAGGAAAATGACTATCATTTAGAATACGAAATTCTTACAAATATTGTAGCTTAATTCATTATTACTAGCCATGCTCTCGAGTGCGAGAACTAATATATTTTCACTATTGATTCATAATGGAAGATGAAGTTTGGGAAAATTTCTCCTTGAGGGAAATGTTGCAAAGGATGAAATTCTTCTTATGTTAGAAGAAATGCAAGGATACAAACCAATGAGTAGCAAGTATTGAAGCTAGTCTTTCCCCAGGTCCAGAAGCTATTTGTTAAGTAGAAGCCGCACCTCTAATTTTTTTTAATGAGTACTAAGCTTTTGGATCCTATATTTTTTTAGTTTTGGTACGTGTATTAGCATAGGAAGGCACAATAATCTCGAATTACTTTGTATTTCATTGTTATGGGCATGTCATAAAATCACATTTTGTTTTATTTTGAACTTGAACTCTTTAAAGACAAAATCATGATGCACATTGCACTTCCAACAGTTTTCTTTCCCAAGTCACATACAAATGGAATGTAGGAGGCCTTTGAACACGTAACTTTCTAAATGATCAATGGAGCTGGATTCCCCAATACACTGCCCCCCACACCCAACCCAAAAGATAAATAAAAAATAAAATTGACCCAACTCAACTAACCCCATGAATGTGTTGGTCAATAATTGTCATTGATGTCAATATGAAACACACTTGATGACTACACCTGGAGCCCTAATGAAGATTCTCTAACCCTTATCATAGTCTCAATTTTCTTATGCATGAATAATCCTAAAAACCCCAAGGCCTATACTATAAATTCCTGAACAACCATAAAGAAAATTAAATTTTAAAATCTTGAAGACATCATAATACAATGACCTCTTCCCTAACTTGTAGAAGACTCTTTCCTCTTTTCAATGAGCCCTCACTCATCCTCTAACTCCCAGTAGTCTAAGAGAAAATAATTTTTAAGATAAAATATCATATTCTCTACCCTAGCAGGCCTAAGCTGAGTTAAACTAAGTCTACCTCCCTCCAAAGTCTGCAAATTTCTAAATAGAAATCCTACTGCACTGATTAATATTATTTCTTCTACTTATTATCTCAAAAAAATGTTATTCACAGTGTTCTTACGGGAAATATTGAAATATATTCCACTGAAAACTTCATAATTAAAAAATTACAAAAAGTAAATGTAAGGAAAAATAATTGCACAAATATAATCAGAATGACAATTATTTTTAGACAATCGTCCCTTGAAAAACCTAATGTAGGAAAATCAATGCAACAGATGAAGGTTTTGTTCTTCTTTAGCAAATTCTCATGTACAAATTACAACCAAAAAAATAGGAATGAGAAATTTTACAAACGCTTCCTCGAAATTTTTTGACCCAAGTGAAGCACTTCTTCCCCTAGAATCCTTTTGCATCCCTTTGTCTCAAACTTCTCACATTGGCCTAGTTTCAAGCTACCCATGTAGGCTCTACATCAATCTGCCTCTATGTTGCCTCTTTCTGCGTCAACATGTTCTTAATCTACATCTTGTTGCCTTACACTCTCTCAATATGTTGATGCCCTCTCTTTCTTCCTCACTTGAAACTCTACCTCTGATTTTATTTTCTCTTATCGAACTTCGACTAGGGAGAAAATCGATAGTACTCAGATAACTAAGTATTTGCCTCTCGTGTGTTCTCTAAGTGCCCATCAAGCCCCCTCTTATAATCCTCTCATTGATCAATAAATGACCTAGATTAGATTCTAATCAATGGTTAGGATCATTTGACTTGATCTCTGCCTTCTTCTAGAATTTTCACCCACAGTTTAGATTAATACCCACTAATTATTTTAATTTCCTAGGTTTAGACTTCAGGTCCCATTAAAAATAATTAAGTATTTTAATAAAATTGTCTCCAGGTGGAATTTCCCAAAGCTATTTCTGGGCATTGGAGAATGTACATGTCTAAGCCTTCATGCAAATTTTGAGGCCTAGAGCACATCTGATGCTACCCAAAATCAACACTCCCTCTTAGCAAGGAATGTGCTCTAGCAATGTACTGTTGCTGCATACCGCTCTGACTTTGAAGCATCATCCTCTACGCTGCAGATGATTAACATGTTGTCCACCAACTACTGCATTTCTACTAAAGCTATATTGTTGTTAACACTACCACTACCAACACTACATCTGTACTACAGCTCCCTCTGAATGTCTACATCTGTGTTGTTTCTCACTATCACTACCAACTATCCCTGCACTATAAACTAATGCTTCTAATAAAATGAGTTTTCTACCATACCCATATGCTCTCTAAACTAAGTGAACTTAGCTCTTCCAAGAGCCTTTGTGAGTATATCCACTACTTGCTCTCTTGTTAGGACATATTGTATTTGTACTTCACACGCTGAACACCATCTCTGATAAAGTTACAATGGATATCTATGTCTTTTGAATGATCATGAAATTCTGGATTCTAAGAGAGTTTGATACAACTCTAATTATCACAGTAAACCTTGGTCACTTCCATCATTTTTCTTAACAAGCTCACGAGCAATTTTATGAGCCATATAGCTTCACACGTAGTTGTGTTAGTTGCCATATATTCTAATTTTGCTGAGCTTAGAGCTATCGATTTCTAATTCTTGCTACACCAAGCTATTATCCTTGATCTAACACTAAAGAAATTCCCCAAGGTACCTTTTCCTTCTATTGAATTACCTTCCCAATCTGCATCAATGAACCCATTCAAACTGATGTGCTCCCCTCGGGAGTATTTCAACCCATATCTGATTGTTCCACGTACATACCTATGAATGTGTCTAGTTTCTGCCTAATGCACCCTTCTTGGTTCCACCATGAACTGACTCAGAGTGTTGACAACAAAACAAATGTCTAGCCTAGTGTTGACCATATACATGAGTGACCCAATGAGCTACCTATATAAGGTGGGATCTACTTCCTTGTCTCCTAATCCATCTATTTTCTTTCAGTTGGTGATCATGGGAGTATCCATGTGTCAACAATCATGCATTCTTCAGAATTTCTATAGCATACCTTCCCTGTCCAAGCAAGATCTCCCCATTCCTGTGCCAAACTTCCAACCCCAGAAAATAATGGATCAAACCTAGGTCCTTCATGTCAAATTCAGGTTCAAGATTCTTCTTATGGTCCTAGATGAGCCTAGATGACCCAGTTAGGAATAGGTCATCTACATACAATAATAGAATAAGTGGCTCATTCTATACCATCAAATATAGAGATTGGGATCATCATCACTCTTGAAAAATCCCAAATGTTGCAAGTAACTATCAATATGACCAGACCATGCTCTGGGAGCCACCTTGAGCCCATACATGGCTTTCTTGAACCTACAAACATGAGTTCTCTTCTCATGAGTTTTGAAGCCTTTGGGTTGTTGTATATACACCTCCTCTTCTATCACCCCATTCAAGAATGATGTCTTCACATCCATCTCGTGAATCTCCCATCCGATTTGAGATGATAGGGATATAACAGATCTAATAAAGTTGTATTGAGCAATTGGGATGAAGGTCTCTTCATAGTCTATTCCTTCTTTCTGAGCATACCCATTTGCCATGAACCTTGCCTTGTACTTTTCTATACTTCCATCTGTAGCATACTTGATCTTGTAGATCCATCGTGATCCTACAACTGATATATCTTCTAGTCTAGCTACTACTTCCTAGACATCATTTGTCACAATCGACTTGTATTCTTCCACCATGGCATTCACCCATACTTGGAGTTGAAAAACTTCCTAAAAGCTAGAGGGTTCTTCAACTTGATCTACCAATGCCTAGTACTATCAAGTTGTCTATGCTACCTTTCCTTGGTTCTAGGAGCTCCAACAAACTCCTCTGTGTCCCTCAGTGTTTGTCATACTTCTCTGTTGGTTCTACCACTGGTGGTGGGAGGTTCAACCAACTCCTCCTCCTCATCCTGTCGTTCCATCTGCTAAGAAATATATGCATTTCCTCCTTCTGAGGAGAGACTATGTATGGTCATTGTACTTGATCCAGGTGTTTGTCCTCCTACCTATCCTCCTTGTTGCCCCTATTGCTCTTGGACTAATGGAACATCTTCTGATTGATATTCTATAGGCATTGCATGAAATTTCCTGAAAGCTCTGTCCTCCATGAACTTTGCATCCCGACTTACTACAATATTCCTGCTACTAGGAATGTAGATTCAGTAAGCCTTCGAGGTCTCGTTGTATACTATGAGATACCCCTTTTCTACAAAATCATCCAGTTTACTACTATTCTCATCTATAATGTGACAATAAGCCATGCTTTCAAATATCCTGAGACGACTAACTTCCGATTTCTTCCCTGTGAAGACTCCGAGCGTTTTATTCACCAATGCTCTATGAGGAGTTCTACTCTGGATATACATTGTTTGTGTTGCAAGCTTCTGGACATAGATACCTACATAGATCTTGATCATACAACATAGATTTGCCTACCCCAACAATAGTTATGTTTTTCCATTCTGCTACTCCATTCTGCTCCGGATTATATAGAGTTGTCCACTCTCTTTTGATGCCCTCCTTTGCATAGAAATCCCTGAAGTATTCGTCTGTATATTCTCTGCCATTATATGAATTCAATACCGCTATCTTCTTCCATACCATATTTTCAACAAGAGCTTTAAACTCTTAGAAACTATCATAGACCTCATCCTTGGTCCTTAAGAAATAGATCCAAATTTTTCTGGAGTGATCATCGATAAAGGTGACAAAGTATTTTCCACCACTAGAGCTCTTGTGGACATAGGACCACAGATATCTGAGTGTATTAATCGTAATACACATTCTACTCTATTTTTACTTCTAGAAAAAGTTTCTTTAACATACTTCCCTAGCACACATCATATGCATATGTCATCATGTTCACTACTAAGGGTAGGTACTCCTGTAACAATCTATCTGAGCATCCTCAGTGCCCCATGGTGTAAATGCCCCATTTTCTTGTGCCATAATTAATTTCACTCCTTCTCACCATTATAGTTTCTTCCTATCAGTGTCATTGGTGATTTAAGCTGCAATCTATACAACTTGATGCTTCGAATCCCAATTTGCCTTTTCTTCTTCCAGCTTGGATTCTTGATGTATACTTTCTTTCCCATGAAGTATACATCATATTTATTGTCTTGTAACTAGGACACTGAAATCAAGTTCATTCCTAATCCTAGCACATGTACAACATTGGTGGCTCAGATGTTGGTCCCTACTTTCGTCTAAAATGCTATGGTTCCTCTCTCTACTAGACTACATTTCATTATGTTTCCCATAGTAATTTTGAAGTCCATTGGTTCTTCTTTATAGCTCGAGAAATGTTCTTGTACTCTAGTCATATGAGCTCAAGCCCCACTATCAATGTACCAAACATCTATTGACACTGAATTTGCTAGGCATGTAAATTCTTCATCTAATCTGGTAGATAAATTTGAGACACTTTGAGTATCCATATTGTGTCAATTTCGAATGCTAACATGTCCCAGCAACAATTGTAGGAAAAATTGCATCCCACCTGAGACAACCCTCCTTGTTCAATCTTCTATTGTGTTGATCCTTCTACCACTGACAAATTTTGATTCGAAAGAGTTACCTCTCTGCCGACTCACTTAGACAAAGTTTACCCACTAAATCTTATCTTCTTAGCTTTGAACTGCACAAGCCCCTTGGAGATTCAAATTACTGCCCCTGTAAGAATTTCAAATTACCTTCTCCTTTCTGTGTTGGGTCCTCTATCTTCTTCCTTTTGCTTCCCTTTAGCTTTGATACCATGTCAAAAGTTCTAAATAGAGATCCTATTGCAGTGACTAATATTATTTTTTCTACTTATTATCTTAGATATAATTTATTCACATTGTTCCTACAACGAAGATTGAAATATATTCTACTACAACATTCAGAATTAAAACATTATAGAAAGTAAATGTAAGGAGAAATATTTGCACAAATACAATCACAATGACACGGTTATTTTTGGACAATCATCCCTAGAAAAACCCAATGTGGGAAAATCGGTGCAGCAAATGAGGGTTTTATTATTCTTAAGCAGATTCTCATGTACAAATTACAACCAACAAAATAGGAATGAGAAATTTTACAGATGCTTCCTAACAAATTTCTGACGGAGGTGAAACATTTCTTCTTCCCCAGAATCCTTATGTGTCCCTCTGCGTCAAATTTATCACACCATCCTAGCATCAAGTTGCCCATGCAAGCTTTGTGTCAATCTGCCTTTGTGCAGCCTATTTTTGCATCACCCTATTCCTGTTCTATGTCTGGCTACCTTGCATTCTCTGAATATGTTGATTTGCTCTCTTTCTTCCTCACATGGAATTCTCCCTCTAATTCAAATTTCTCTTGTTGAACTTTGATCACTGAGAAAATTGACCTTACTCGGGTAACTAAGTCTCTGCGTCTGGTGTGTTCTCTAAGTGCCCATAAATACTCCTCTTATATTCCTCTCGTTGATCCATCAAGACCCAGATTAGATTCTAATCAATGGTTAGGATCATTTGATTTGATCTCTTCCTTCTTTTGGAATTTTTACCAACAATTTACATTAATACCCATTAATTATTTTAATTTCCTAAGCTTAGACTTAGGGTCCCATTAAAAATAATTAATTATTTTAATAAAAATGCCTCCATGTGTAATTTCCCAAAATGATTTCTAGGTATTGGATAATGCACGTGTCTAAGCCTTCTTGCAAATTATGAGGCGTAGAGCACATCTGATGCTACCCCAAATCAACAAAATGTGTCATGTCCCTTCACTTAAAAAGAAAATGTATATATAAGAGTTCATACTACTTCATTTGACATATATCCACTCATTGAAGACCAATTCACAACATAACATAAAAGGTGAAGTTCAAAACTCATGAACTAAAGGAGGTTGAGGATAAAAAATCCTAAGGTTAAAACTATTTGGGTAAATTGTGACAAGGAGAGACTTGGATTGGAGGACAGTTAGCTTGAGTTGGAGGACAATTTGTTTGGATCACTTGTTGAGGACATTTAGCTTGAATCACTTGACTCAGACTCATGGTATCAATAGATTAGAACTTCTACTTCTGTGGTCATATAACATTTCCTTGGATCGAGACTCTGATCAACCTTCAGACTTGTTGAATCCTAGGTTGAGGCTCAGACCTCTAGAGTAGTGACTCAGACCTATTTTACCTTTCAAAGTTTTGAATTGTCTTTCAACTAGAGATCAAATATATTTATTCTCTAATATATGACATACCTTTCACCTGTAATCTTGGTGCCAGACAATAATAAACTCGGACATCCTATGATATCTATTTGTATATATAAAACAATCACAAACTTATTAACTTGGACATGTGGTGTTAAGTAGTGTGTTGGGTGCCTCTTTGAAGCTCAGACTAGTAAAATCTTTAGAAGAATAGCCACATGTTATGGTTTGGATCCATGACTTGGCTTGAACTTCTGACAGTGTTTATAAAGCTCAGTCTACACATCAAAGACCCATGGAATCTTGGCACACACATAAGCCCAAAACTGTGACTTGATTGGTGGAAGTCTAGTCCAATTATAGCTCAGATCTGTGGTGACTTAAAACCTTTGGATAGTGAAGAACTCATGAAGAATTGAAGGGTTTAACAATGATGAGTTAGGAGACATGAAAAGAATAGTGAAGTGAAAATATCTTAGACAATAAAGCATTAGAAGTCTTTGAGCATTTTTTTGGAAAAGTGAAGCACTGGATAGTGAAGAGTATTCAATGACCAAATCAAAAGTCCAAGACAAAATTGTGGAGCCAATAAAGTAATTAATTCATTAATTTTATTAAAAAGGTTGGATGGTTGGTGCCCTAGGGATTGGAGCCTCTAAGACAATGTTGGACTATTGAGAAGGATAGGGATGGAGCCCTACAGGTAGGAGCATCATAAAAGCCCAAGTTGGAGCTTAGAAATAGGTTGGATATTAACAAATTAAAAGGTTGGAGCCTTCAACTTCAATGTACCCAAACTTTTGTAAAAAGAGGATTGGTGTCCTCCCTTGTTCTAGAAAAAATTCTTATTATCTATTTTCATGATTATAATTGTGAAGAATCTTAACTAGTAAACATAACAATTAAAAATAAATATTGATTCACCCCCTCTTATTATTTCCAAAAATTGGTATCAGTGACAACTCTTCATAATCAACCTAACAGCTGGAAGAAAGATTCTTATGTCACAATGAAGAATCAAGATTGAAGAAAAATCCCCCAATTTGATGGAACAAATTTTGGCTTCTAGGAGCATAGGATGACATTCTATATAATGTCTCTTGGACCTGAAGTATGGAAATAATTTATAAATGGATATAAAATTTATATGACAAATGTGAAAGCACTAAATTCCATAACAAGTGGAATTTCTTATTCAGAATTTACAAAATTTATGAACTGTGAATCTGCCAAGGAAATGTGGGACAAGCTTATTGATATCTATGATCGAGATTCCAAGCTCAAGAAGGAAAAACTTCAACTCGTAGAAGACAATTTTAATTTCTTAAAATGGATGATGAAGAAGACATTACAACCTTTTTTCTCTGAGTAAATAGTGTTGTCAGCTCACTCAAGGGTCTAGGTGAAACCATTGAAGAAAGCATATTTTTCCAAAAGGTTTTGAGACCACTTCCAAAATGTTTTGATTCTAAAGTCAGTTCCATAGAATAAATGAAGGACTTGGATGACCTAAAAATGGACGAACTTCATGGGATTCTTATTGCATATGAAATGAGAAAAGGAATCACAAACCCTAAGGAAGCAACATTCAAGGCTTCAAAAACATTGAAGAAAGGAAAGAATTGTAGTAGTGATGATTCCAATATTGAAGCATAACTAGCAAAATTCATGTTGAAACTAAGGAAGGGATCTAAACTCAAAGGTAAGTATCCTCTCATTTGTTTTAAGTGTGGTAGGATAGGACATTATGCTGCAAAGTGTCCTCATAAACGTGATAGTGATGATGAAGATGAATATAAAGAGAGTATGTTCAAGAAGAAAGGGTTAAATAAGAAGATTTTTGTCTCCAAAAAAGATGACTCCAAGGAAGAAGAATTTGTGATTACAAAGAAAAAATCAACTAAAACTACATTTCTAGTCAAAAGGGATAATAATGAATCTGATGAAGAAGATGACTACGGTGGAAGTAGTGAAGTATTGTTCATGGCATTTAGAAATGACAATGATTTAGAAAAAGAAGATGAAGGAAATGTAAATGAATTACTAAATTATGAGTGAAATTGAAGAAAATGAGAAATTAAGGAAGAAGGTCATTTCTCTCAAAATACAAAAGGAAGAATAAAAAAGGAAGGAAGATCTCTTGAGTAACAAGCTAAAAGAAAGAGAATAAATATGTGAGAAATGTGAAGCTAAAATTGTCTCTCTAAAGAAAGAGTTGAATCATGCTATAAGAGTTGGCAAAGCTCTCAAATCTTGATAAAATCCTAAATACTCAAGGATCACAACATGATAATACTAGAATTGGTTTCAAAGGTGAATCATCAAGTTCAAAGAAGAATGAAAACGATAAAATCAAAAGAATTTATGTTAACATCCTTTACAATTAACCATAAGAAGAAAAGTTGTTCCACCAAGAACAAAGGTTCACCTAAAACAACCCAAGGAATGAAGGAAAGATATATCCAGGGAAGAATATTACATCAATTCAAGGCTATCCTAATAGGTACCAAAGTATCTTTCTTGGTTGTTGTTTCCATTGTAAACAAATTGGTCATCAAGATAAATATTGCAAGGCTTATAGGGATAATAACCCAAGTTATAAGACCAATTATCAAAGAAAGCCACATAGCTTAAAAGAAAAAGGTCAAATCAAGACTTACAATTCATTTAATCCTTTGGATAAGTATGATATAGTACACTCAAAATGCAATTATTTTGACCATAATGCATAAAAGTTTCCATTTATATTAAACAGGGAAGAGTTGAAGAAGGTGGTGTTGAAGAATATGGGGCACGAGGTTAATAATATTCTTCTTTACATGATAATTATTAATGTTTAACTTCTTAGCATATTATTTAACATCAATGTGTCTTCTTTAGATCATTGAATAGATAACATAAAAGAGACAAGAACACAAGATGTTGGCATTCTGTAAAGGCCAAAACCTCTCCCTCTTGGAGAGGTAAACTTGCAATAATTTCTTCTTATAGAGATTCTAATTGACTAATGCCAAGACCATGACCCTTGACTAACTGATCCACTCCAATACCAAGGTGCAAATCCTCTTCTTCATATCTCTGAGACCATCATCATCACTGCATCATGAAGACACTCATTACTGCTACAACATTACTGAGAATATTGTACTTCCACTAAGAGACTCATCGTAGCTATGAGCTTCGTTGCTGATACATTATTATATGGAGATCACAGAGATACTCTTCATTTCGAATGCATTGAGACTTAAAGATAGTAGTCATCAAGATAGTGACTAGCTCTATTACATGTATAAGTTGAGACAGTTTTTACATAGAGCCTTCATGTTGAGAGTGTAGTCACTTGTAACTACATTGTCATAACGCTAATACTTGTAGCATTTCTTTCCTTTAGGAGTATTAGAAATGGATCGAAACATATACTTAAGAGGTGACTGAGATTTCATGTGAGGTAACAACATAGTATTCTAACTATAGTCATCCGGGAGTATACTTCTGCAAATCATGCGAGGTTGCAGACCTTGTTCTCATCCGAGCTTCCTCAAAGAATTGCAAGATTGTGTTATGTAATTTTTACGGTGACTTCAACTGCCAATTTATAGGTGTTTGACCATGTATTCAATCTGACATGGACCTATGAACTAATGTGTCTCATCTTTTGAGGTAACATGACTCCCTTTTACTTCTTTTGTTGGTCGACTTGACTTTGCTTTTTCATCATCTTGCTTGCTTGTCTTTAAGAGGATTGTGCCAGTCTTGGAGGGTTGTTCTTATAATTTTCTTGACCCATATACATTACATGAAGGCTCAAGAAGAGCTCCTTACACATGTGTTAGACTCTTTGACTTTCATAGACCTATGGAATGAGCAAGAAACTCATTCTTATAATTTAAAAAAATAATATTTATTTTTCTTAACAAGTACAAAGATCAAAACTACATGTATAAATACTGAACCAAGTTACATTTTCTTCAACACTCCATATTAACTAGGGAGGTATTTAAAATGGTACTTGGTCATTCTCAATCTGAAGAATTTTTCAAAAGAAGAATCAGATTGGTAGGTCATCCATATAGCATCAGAGTAACCAAGATTCTTCATAGCAAGGCCTTGACTAAAAACTCTATCTCTCATAAGATCAAAGCGTAGTGTTGGCAAGACCAATAACTTATAGGCACCTTATTCATTATCTCTCAAGGTACATACCCACCTAAGTGTTCATTGATTAGGACCTTCTAGCGCTATTCTTCTCTGGGGTTCCCAAACCTCAAAGAATATCGATCCTCTTGCCTACCCTTGTCTTAGATGTGCTGCACATCCTCAAAGAGTATCAGATGCCAAATGATTACCCAATCCTCCATTATTTCTTCTACAACTAAGACAAAAATGTTGTGTCTATCATGTGTCTACATTTCCATTCATAGCCTTGACCTAGACTTACAGATGTTAGTCTTGGTCTAGTGCATGACACATGAAATATAAAAACACAATTGTAACTCCTTTTTAATTAGGGGTAATCGAAGCTCCCTCTTCATCAAAGATGTTTCATAGCTCCCTCTTGTCTAGGGACTCTTCTATACATCAACAACTTCTTCTTCGTGGTTCCTTTAGTTTCTTGATCAACTTTTCTCCTTGATGTCATCAAAGTTAGTGGAGCTTCTTTCTTGTAGGGCAACATTCATCAATCACTTTCCTCCTTACTACGTCATGTCATTCCTTTCTTCATGGAAAGTGACATTATTCATATATGGAACCTTCGTCATATGACTACTTGTTTCCCATCATGCTTCCTCCATTCATCATATGAATTCTAGTTGTACTTGTAAGTAGCCCTACATGAACTTATTTAGATGTTATTTAAGAAATCAAATATATCATTAAATCAAATCATACCTTACTAGGTGGTTGTTCATCACGAAATATTTTTGTAGGTATCACCATCCTGCATTCATGTTGACACATCTCCCAAAGATATCCATTGTCAACAGTCTACATCTTTTCCATGAGAGCCTCCATATCTTCACGAGAGATTTTTCTAGTCAAGTCTTCTTGATATTTTTAGATATTTATTTCCTTTATGAGGGTTGCATATCTCATGATCTCATCCTTCCTTACACATTCTAGTCCCAGATGTATTTTATAGTTTTCTACTCATATTTATGTAATTGTAGCCAAACACCTCATATTTCATATAAGGACATATTTTTTTGATTTCATCTCATGTTACTTATGTCTTTCTCCATCCTTTCAGAGTAGGAGATCCTTTTCCTTCGATCACGCTTCTCAAGATAGAAGTATTGATATGAAACCATACGATATGACATTATAAAACTTAAATCCAAGTATACATACCTCATTTTACCTTTAGGTTGTCCAAGCTTCTTTCAGCATCATCCTTATTTGAGATATCTTCAACCCCATGAAATACTCTTACTTCATCATATCATTATTCATGAACTCCATAGGTTGGAGTTTCTATTGAAATGCTTGCTTCACTCCTGGATCAATGAATCTTCTAGTGAAGATTCCATTAGAGAATCTTGAGGATCTTAAAGTCCCTATCCAACAGATGTTTCCCTTTTGTTGCATGATGAGCATTCTTCAAATGTTTGAGTTCTACAAATTTGTTTCTTACGACTTACCTTCTTTCATAAAAACCCTAAGATGTTGACTGAGGTATGTCACTTATCCTTGAAAATTTAGTCACCCTCATGATGATGCCATGAGATCTTATTTCTTTCATGACATTACACCACATCCTATGCAAGATGAAATGTTTCAAATCGGAAAGAATGAAAGATGGGAACTTGTACCTTGTCGAAAAGATAAAAATATAATTGGAAACAATTGGGTGTAAGAAAATAAAATGAATGAAGATGGACAGATCATTAGAAATAAGGCAAGGCTTGTTTGTAAAGGATACTCACAAATTGAAGGAATTGAATTTGAAGAAACCTTTCCCCAGTAGCTCATTTTGAATCTATAAGAGTGTTTTTGGAATTTTCTTGTTCAAAAGGGTTCAAAGTTTATCAAATTGATGTGAAATCGGAATTTCTAAATCGTTATCTAAAGGAAGAAATTTACATGGAAAAACCAGAAGGGTTTGATCTAGCAGAAGGAAAAGACTTAACATGTAAGTTGAAAATGACGTTATATGGATTGAAAAAATCTCCTAGAGCTTGGTACACAATATTGGATCATTATCTACAACAACGAGGCTTCAAAAAGGGGGTGGTAGGAAGTAATCTCTACATGAAGATGGACAAAGATAAATTTCCAATCACTCTTGTATATGTTGATGATCTAATTTTCGAGAGCAACAGCGATGAGATGAGTCAAGAATTTTCTCAAAATATGTCTAAGGAGTTTGAAATGTCTATGATTTGTGAGCTATATTAATTCCTTGGAATAAAAGTAACTCAAACTAAAGCAGGTAGTTCATATCCCAATCAAAATATCTTAAAGACATGTTTAAGAGATATGGGATCGAAGAATGTGCTCCTATGAGCACACTAATGACTACAAATAAAAAATAAAGTAAATATGATGAATTCTCTTTGGTGGATGCAACTCTTTACAGGTCAATAACTGGAGCTCTTATATACTTAACTACTTCACAAACTGATGTTATGCAAGAAGTAGGAATGGTGGCAAGATTTCAATCTGCTCCTAAGGAATCCCATTTTTTGGTTGTGGAAAGAAATCTCAAATATCTGAAAGGTGCTCTTGATTTTGGCCTATTGTATTGATCTAAATGTTGGGCAAACTTTTTAATGCTATGCGAGCTCCCTCATCAGTATTAAAAAAATGTGTTTAGGATCGTCTCAAATTAACCAAAATGTGAGGAATTTTGTGTCAAGTGTTGAGTGTCTTTTATGAACAATTCATGCGATTAATTAATTTTTTAAAACACATACGCAACAAGTAAATTGAATAGAAATAAAACACAACAAACTCATAACATAAATTTGATAAAGGAGTTCACCCCTCCTGGGCTACATCTCCTTGGACCTTCTTCAATGGCTAGGCCCTCTTTGGATTAATGGTCAATTATATGGTTACATGCATTTAAAATGCTCCACTGACTTTGCAACCTACTCCATTGAATTTAGAAGACCTAAAAGCCCCAAAAATGATTTTCCAAGCTCTGCAATTAGACTTTAGTTGATCTAGGCTTTACCTCCTCTCCTCGTGGCCCTTGGCTTCCTTAAACTTCAACGTAGAAAAATCACCTATAGAAGTGCCTTTCTGCTTCTGCCACCTATTCCATTATGTTCATAGAATCCAAATCATCTAGGAATGACTCTTTCTGAGCCAAAATTGGTCGAATAATGAAGAAGCTATGGTCTCTTCAGGTTTCCCTAGAAAACTCCACCAAATCTAGAGAAACTCCAGTTAACTCTACCAAAAATGGAGTAAATGTCGAATTTATCGAACTTGCCAAACTTCTGCCAAGTTAAAATGAAATTAATTAATGGATAAGTATGGTTTAATTACCACTAATCTCTATTTAGTGCATTAATCTCGTGCAGTTAGCATTAATGTTGGGTGCCAGTTTGCAATGTTGGTCACATGCAGAGGCTAAGGTTAGCGGTTACCTCCCAATCTGTCGACACTTAAACTTTAAATAAAAAATGTGCCCATTATATGTTAAGAAACATGCTTTTACATGGTGGTGGAGCATGGGGATTGTGTAGGTGAGGTCACGGGTTCGATTTCCCGACTTGCCAATAACATTTTACCATTACATGTCGATTCTACCAGGCCCTTGGGGAATGACATGTGGTGGCTTCTTGGCTTGCCGCATGTCCTCTTATCAGTGGTCCTCCCCCATCTAATGAAAAATACCAACTCACCAAATTGTCGACCAATCAGAAAGCGCCACTTGGTGTAACCTCACTAGCCGTTGACCAAACCTTTAACCTGCACAGTCACCTGCCATGTCAGCCGTACATAGTGCTGCTTGGGAAGTGATTGTACGTTTTTTTGTAAAATTCTTTTGTTTGGAAAAGTGGACAAAATTCTCTATCTTCCTCATACGAACTTTTTTTTGAGTGAAATGAGTTGCGTTGGGATCGTATTACGAGGCAAACATGGTCATTCAGGTTTTGAGCGATTCCAGGCAATTTGATTTTTAAGAAAAAAGTTCCCGTAATCCAGATTTTGATCATTTCTTCCCACTTACAGGATTTTGGAACCACAAAAGTTGGTTATCTAATGATACCTGAATACTCTTATCCTTCCCAAGTTCTATCAATTGATTCTACTTGGATAAATCTCCATGACAACCACTTGGGTTCACTCACATGCCTTGCCTTGCAAATGGCTTGACACTTCAACCAATGTTCTCCTTTTGTTGCTGACCCAATCCAACAGTTGCTAGCTTCTTGCTAATGAAACACCATGTTGTACCAAAGCCATCCATCAGTGCAAGCTTTCCTTGGAAACCACTTTTCCAAGTTAAGCCCATCTAAGTGAACTACAACAATGAGTTCCAATATCAGTAATAGAAAGAAAATAAATGACCATTATTTTACCTCCACATTTCCAAATTCCACATATGGAAGAATTCATTCACCATCTCTTTCACTTCTTGGCATCATCACATCAAATGGTCTATAATGGCTGCAATTTTTTTTTTGGCATTTTTTTCCACTTTCGCTTCTTGATTCCATCATCCTCCACTATTAACATGTTGCTCATGTCATTATTTAAGAATGAGGTCTAATCATGAGTCTCTTTCTCAAGCATGGACCTTCCAAAATCCTGCGACATCTTGTCACAAGAAACACCATTAACCTTGAAAAACACTCATGCAAGAATATAACTTGATGACCTCTTCTTTTTGCTTCTTCAAAGCAACAAAAGTCACATCATGTGAACGTCATCATGTACTCTTCCATCTCGGTGTATAAAACATTGACAAAACATAAGTCGGCAAAACATGGTTCTTCAAACAAATAATTTTCAAGTCAAGCAAAAGCATGTACAACAATTTGACGATTTACAACAAGAATTCCACATTCTCATGAAATAATTTTCCACATCTGCCTTTCATCTTTGGAGACAAAATCAACTCTTCCAATTCGATATTACATACATGTAATAATCAATCGACCACACAAGCTGACACTCATGCATGTGAAAATGATCAACATTCTCAAGTTGACAACATACATGTTAACAAAGCAATCAACCAGCACAAGTCAATCACTCATGCATGTTCAAGCACAATGAAACTATTTAAAACTCCATTGTTCACACACACAAACTCTCATGCATGTATAACAATTCTCAACTCTCTCACTAGTACAATCACAAGAACAGGAATCCCATGGGTGTGTATGAGTACTTAAAGAGCTGAAATGACCAAACTTGCTGCAATAAAGTGAGTTAGCATACTCCACTTTCGTACACCTTCCTACCATAAACATGCAAGTTCAAGAATGCAACATCCATGTAAATTTGTAGTTATAAATTGCCATCTGTGTTGCATCTAAGTGAGTCAACATAAATCTACTTTTCCAACTTCTTGCTTCATGCAATATGCAACATACTTTCAACAGAGAAGAGATGCATCCAAATAACAAGGAAATTCACCAATAAGGCAATATTTGTATCAATTATCAAAAGAAATGCAATGCCTTAATTGGTTAAGAAATCTAACTATCTCTTTCCAAACCATTTCAATGGCACTTCTTTCAGTTGCAGTTCATCATGTGTATCATCCTGACCCACATAAATTATGGAATCCTCTTTCCCATTCTTGCCAAAATCTCTCTCCACCTTCTTCAAATGTCTTGGATGACTTGTTGGATGCAAAGTCCAACACTTGTCTACAAGATGACCCTGCTTATGGCAAACATGGTTTCCATTATCCAATGAAACTTTTTCTTTATGTCTCTTTTGTTTTGGAACTTTCCTGTGTATGTCTATCCTCTTCCAACACCTCAAAACAATATGGTCATTCAAATCACAAAAGGAAAATGTAAATTTTCTCCAAATCTTATGTGAATATTTACCATGTTATCATAATCAAAAGAAACTTGATTAAATGCAGATTTATACCTTACACATACACCTTTGTCTCCTTCATGAAGAGCTTAATTTGATGAGGTATTGGCTCTCTTTAGAATACCAACAATGGTTTCAATTACCTTAGAGCTTTTAACATCCTCTTGTTTTCCATTTCCACTAGTTCCATGCTTATGAGCATATTCTTGCAAAGTGGGTATAAAAATTTTTCATTCCTCATGAACAAAAACTTCACAAGCTTGAGGTAATGAACATGTAATGAAAGTCCTTCTTGGAAAACATTCATGTGCCTCCTTAGATTTGGAGCATTCTCCATCATGTTTTCGATAAACAAGACCCAAATACCTAGGCCTTTCCTTAACAACAATTGGCTCAACTATGCCTTGTGCATGTTTGCCTAACCCTTTACCTTCATAACCCATCTTCATCAATAATTGGACCCCATTCCTCTAGTGTGTCTTTCAAAAGCACCAAAACATTCATTTTGAGAGGAATTTGAAGTTAAACATGACTTGAATACTTCATTTTCATTAACATACTTGGCTAGGGTTTCCTTGGCATCATGGAGTTGAATCTCCATATCATGCGTCTTTTCAAGAAGCTCTTGCTTCTCCTCCTTCATGACCATCAAATCCTCTTGAAGTATAATGTTCTCCTTCTTATCTTCATTAATCTCTTGCACCATATCTCTCATGATGATAAGATCTTACAACATCTCTAAATCAAAGAGTCTTGATAAGGAAGATGGATTAGAAACATCACTTGTTGAAGCTGCCATCACACTTGTAATGCATAAAAAATATTCAGAAAGCTTACACACATAAATTTGCAAATAGTAAAATTCTCCTTGCACAAATACAAAACCAATAGCTAATTTTCTAGCTAGCCTTGGCAAACCATCTCAGGGTTAAAATGAGCTAACAATGCTCCAGTACCAACTTGATCTAAATGTTGGGAAAACTTGTTAATTTTGTGCAAGCTCCCTCATCAGTATTAAAAAATGTGTTAGGATGGTCTCAAATTATCCAAAATGTGACGAATTTTATGTAAAGTGTTGAGTATATTTTATGAGAAATTCCATAGACTAATTAGTTGTTTAAACACATATACAAAAAGTAAATTGTAGAGAAATAAAACAAAACAAACTAATAAGACAAATTTGATAAAGGAGTTCACCCCTCCTGGGCTACATCTCCTTTGACCTACTTTAATGGCTAGGCCCTCTTTGGATTAATGGTCAAATCTCTGCTTACATGCACCTATAGTGCTCCAATGTCTTTGATACCTACTCCATTGGATTCTGAAGACCCAAAAACATAAAAAATGACTTTCCAAGTTGTGCAATTGGACTTCATCTCATCTAGGATTGACCTCCTCTCCATTGGTCCTAGGCTTCCTTAAACTTCAACGTAGAAAAATCACATACATAAGTACCTTTCTACCTCTGAAACATGTTCCATTGTCTTAAGAGCATCCAAATCATCTAGGAATGACTCTTTCTAAGCCAAAATTGGTCAAATAATGAAGAAGTTATGGTCTCTTCAGTTTTCCCTAGGAAAAATCCACCATGTTGAAATATGGCAACACGAATATTCCAATTTAATTTTTCCTTGAATTAAATTGTGAATTAAAATTGAATTTAGTCTTAAGAGCTACTTGGAAATAATTAATTAATTTATTTTAAATTAATTAGTTCGAGAAATTCAAGTTAGAATTCTTTCTCAAGTCATGCAAGAGTTATCCCTTAGATTAAGGAGATAAGATTGAGTTATATTTGAGTTGTAATTAGTTAACTCAGTTTATTGAGTTAAGTCCAATTAAATTAGTTACAAACTACTTGAGGAACTAATAGAGAGTTAACAGTCAATTGATGCATGCATGCACTCAACTAGTGCTACTCCAATTAAATGAAGATTCCCTCATTAGAATCTCATGCATGTCTATTCTAAGAAAGACGTAGTTGAGATTAAATGTCAAGGATAATGTACTATCAATTGCATGTGTTTTCTCATAGAGAAGACTCATGGAAGTAGTCAAGGACTTAATCCTTGAGGATTGTGTAGGTTTGGAGGGAGATCATCCAATTAGTAAAAGGAAATCACCCACAAGGAACAACGCAAGGAAATAGGAGCTTGGAGGGCAAAGAGGAAGGCTGGAGAGAAGCCAAGATTGCCTCTTAGCATATATGAGAATTTTACTGAGAGTTGGCTAGCTGTAAGAGCTAAGGCTTTGTATAATTCCTATGTATTTCCACCATGTATGATAATACAATAGTGTGGGGTTTTTAGCTGAGGCTTTCCCCTAAGTATTTTCATGTGTATTGTGCCATTGATTCTTCTTCTTGTAGTTATATTATTCAACTCAACCTTTAAGCTTCTACAAATTGATAGTAGAAGTAGGTTAGTGTATTCTCCTTTGATTTATATTTCATTATTTGGTTAACCTACATAGATTTTCTACATGGTACCAGAGCTGTGAACAGTATACTGAGAAGAGAATTCGAAGTTTGAAGTTCAGGGTCGCAGGTGAAAATCAAATTCATATCATACTTCAAGGTTGGCCAATGGCATTCTATGGCTTGAGACATGAGTATTCCTTGGAAGGTAGCTTGAATTACGTAGCATGGAAAGATAGAATGGAGGTTGTATTAGAAGAAAATGGTTTGAAGCAATTCATTTATCAAGAAATCCCAAAGCTAGCTTCAACTAATGCACAAGAGTTGGCTGAGTGGAAGAAGTGTATGGCAAGGGCAAGATGGATCATCCTTGAGGGAGTTCGAGACCATATTGTCTCGAGTCTCCATGGAAAGGATACTCCATTTTCAATGTGGAAGACATTGAAAGACCTCTACTAGGACAGTAGCGACTGGAGGAAATTCACGCTCAAGGATAAGTGTTATAGACATATTTGGGCACTGAAACCCCAATCTTATATGTCCATAAGCCAAGGGCTTCTAAGTCCCTAAAAGTGTTGTTTCATACCCTAAAGGAACAAGGTCAGTTGATTACATCATCTCGCGAAAGTTCTGCATGAAAAACTACTCAGAACTAGTCAAAACTGGACCATAGAGACTGCTCAGTGCTAAGGGTGCAATGCATCTCTCCTACCACATGAAAAAAGTGCAATGCATACTGAAAAGCCCTTCTGTGGGGTGCGATGAGTGAGAGCAGACAAATGGCAGAAGCAGTTGGTTAGGTGGAAACCCAGAGAATCTTCTAGAAATTTCCCATTTGACACCTGCCTCTGTGAATTCGCCTAGGGATGAGTAAGAGATCATGAAATCTCCAAGAGGAATGCAGAACTATCATAGAAATGACACTGATCAAAAACCCAGAAGCTGACTCACCCACTTGCAAACATCTATGTATGGATCCCTCATCCGAGAGATCTAGAGGCTGGAATTTTGCATCTTGTAAGGAAGTGTTGTTGGTTTCTTTGTGGAACATCATAGTGTTGGGTGATATAGCTTTTCATGAGTTGAAGAAGGGTTTTCATGCTGGGAGGATGACGCTGGGTCAGATCAATGGGTTGTAATACTCTCCTCTACTCTTTCTATCAATAAAGCTATTTGAGTTTCCCTCCACATTCTTGTATGTATGATTTGATATATGCATTTGTGTGGTTAATATATATCTGGTCCTATATTGTTTATGATTGTAGGTCTTTGTGCTTTGATGGTGCTATGCTGCTTTGACTCTATAGGTGTTCCTTGAAGCGGGATAAGCAAGGAAGGAGCAGCAAAGATCTGTCAGAGGGGAGAGGAAACAAGCAAGGAGCCAAGCGAAAGACTGAGGTTGGTACTCTCTGCTTCTCTCTCATCTACTTCTCATAAAGGAAAATACAAGTAACTTTAGTTTGTTTGTTTCTACGATAGCTACTCGTCTTAGTGGGACTAGAAGTTCTGCATGGACACTAGTTTTCCCAATAACAATAAGCTTCGAAAGCATCAAGATGAAGAAGGGTGATACTATTTCCATATATATGAACAAGCTCACCACCTACAAAGATGAGCTTGGAAGTGTGGGAATAACTACTGTCGATGATGATATGGTGAGCCTCGCTCTCCTTGGCCTTCCAAAGAGTTGGAATAGCTCCCAGGACTTTGTGAATGGAAGGGAGAAACTACCAGATAGGGAACGACTGTGGTCAGATGTTATACAGGAGGAGATCAGGAGGAGCACATGAGATGGTTCTTCATCCAAGAATGATGATGAATAAAATATGGCCTTAGCAAGTAAGGCAAGGAAAGGGAAGGGGAAGGCTTCCCATTTCAAATCAAATTCTTCTCATGGAGAGAAGAAGGGTGACATGTCTAAAGTAAGATGCCTTAATTGCCACAAAATGGGACATTATGTGACTAATTACCCATCGAAGAAGTCCAAGAAGGGATCCTCAGAAGGATCGGAAGGTGAGGCATTAGCCTCTCAGTTCGAAATGGACTTTAGCCTCATCACATGCATGGTGTCATTAATGATAGGTTTTTTCATGTATCTTGGTAGTGGAGCCTCATTCCTCATGACTGGTGATAAAAATTTATTCAATGCTGGAGAAGAAATACCTCAAGATGCACATAGAGATGGGTGATGACGGAAGATATAGTGTTTTAGGAATGGGCATGGTTTATTTTCAGAGGGAGCATGGAGCTCCTCTGACCTTGATAGATGTGAAGTATGTGCTTGGACTGAAGAAGAACTTGGTATCAGTCACGATGTGGGAGGACAAAGGCTATGATGTTGTCTTTAGTAAAGGAAAGGTGTTTCTAAGAAACATAGCCACGAGTTAGACCAAGAGGATAGGGATTCGGGTGAAGAATATTTACAAACTAAAGGTAGATGATTGTGCAACATTGTGAATGAAAGTAGAATTGGTGCAAAGCCAAGACATTGGCGAGTTGTGGCACATGTAGTTGGGCCATTTGCATCATGGGGATTTGAGGATAATGCAACAAATATATACAGGACTTCCCAAATGTAAACTTGACCAAGTTGACACATGCAAAAAGGTTGTACATTAGGAAAGTACACCAAATCTTCCTTTCATGATGGAGAAAGTTGAGTAAAGGCTATCTTAGAGTGATTTCATACTGATTTGTGTGGACCATTCTCGACAACATCCACAATGAAGCAAAGGTTTTATATGATTTTCATTGATGGCTATTCTCGTAAATGTTGGATTTATTTCATATAGAAGAAGGACAAAACCTTCACAAAGTTTTGTGAGTTCAAAGCTTTGGCCAAGAAGGAGTCAGGGAAGAAGATCAAGGCCTTGAGAAGTGACTATAGTGGAGAATATGTCTCTCAAGAGTTTAAGGACTTCTGTGCAGTGGCAGGAATTAAACGAGAGATGACGACACCTCATAACCCATAGCAGAATGGGGTGGCCGAGAGGAAGAACAGAACTATTGTAGGGGTAGTATGGGCAATGCTACATGACCAAGGCCTACCACTTCACTTGTGAGCTAAGGCAAGCAACAGAGTGGTCGATTTCCAGAATAAAAGCCTCCATCACATACCTGGGATGAAGACATCGGAGGAAGCTTTCTCTGGTAAGAGACCAGATGTGGGTAACTTCAGGATGCATGGAAGAATCTTTTGCCATGTGACAAAGGATGCATGGAAGAAGCTTGAGCCAAAAACAGATTTGGGGATATTTGTGGGGTACACTGATACACCTCACAACTATCAGGTGTACTTGCCTTCTAGTCGGAGGACAGTGGTTCATAGAGATCTAAAGTTTGATGAAGATAAGGCCATGTGAGTTTCCCTTGAGAGGCAGCTCCAACTATAGGCTGTGGAGGAATTGTTGTTTCCTAAGGAGGAGGAGCCTTAGACTGATGTGGAGCAGCTGGATGCAGAGGTTCTAGGAATGGAGACATCCACTCAAGAAGAGTCTTCTAGAGATGGATGGAAAAGCACAAAAGAAGCTGACATATTGTTGGAGGATGTGAGAGGGAATGTGGGAGCACCATCTTCTCAGCACAAACAGAGGAGGTCACCTGAGAAGTAGACTGGATACATGGCCCTTGTTAGGGAATGTGTTGAGACCGAGCCATTTTCATTTAAGGAAGTAGTGCAATAGCCGATTTGGGTTGATGCTATGGTGGAGGAATATGATTCAATAGCTCATAAAAATGTTTGGGACGTGGTTCTGAGATTAGAGAACAAGTCAGTTGGAGTTCCCTTTCGCTTTACAAGGTTAAGCAAGCTGCTAATGGTAGTGTGGAGAAGCAGAAGGCAAGATTTGTTTCCCGTGGCATTTCATAGGTCAAGAGGATCATGTTGCTACAGTATATATCAACAAAGGAGCAAGATGATGACATTTTGACAAAGGCATTGTCAAAGTGTAAATTCAAGTTCCATAGAGATAGGATCGGGCTGGTAGATAATCCCTTTCTTGTTGAGATGGAGTGTTGAAATATGGCAACAAAAATATTCCAATTTAATTTTTCGTTGAATTAAATTGTGAATTAAAATCGAATTTAGTCTCAACAACTACTTGCAAATAATTAATTAATTTATTTTAAATTAATTAGTTGGAGAAATTCAAGTTAGAAGTCTTTCTAAAGTTGTGCAAGAGTTATCCTTTAAATTAAGGAGATAAGATTGAGTTATATTTGAGTTGTAATTAGTTAACTCAATTTACTGAGTTAAATCTAGTTAAATTAGTTCCAAACTATTTGAGGAACTAATAGAGAGTTAAAAGTCATTTGATGCATGCATGCACTCAACTAATGCCACTCAATTTAACTGAAGATTCGCTCATCAAAAATTCGTGCATGTCTATTCTAAGAAAGACCCAGTTGAGATTAAATGTTAAGTAGAGCGTATTATCATTTGCATGTGTTTTCTCAAAGAGAAAACTCATGTATGCAGTCAAGGATTTAATCCTTGAGGATTGCATAGTTTTTGAGGGAGATCATCCACTTGGTAAAAGGAAATCATCCACAAGGAACAATGCAAGGAAATAGGAGCTTGGAGGGTAGAGACGAAGGCTAGAGAGAAGCTAAGATTGCCTCTCAACATCTATGAGGATTGCACTAAGAGTTGGCTAGCTGTGAGAGCTAAGGCTTTGTATAATTCCTATGTATTTCCACCATGTATGATAATATAGTAGTGTGGGGGTTTTAGCTGAGGCTTTCCCCAAAGTACTTTCATGTGTATTGTGCCATTGATTCTTCTTATTCTGGTTATATTATTCAGCTCGATCTTTAAGTTTCAGCAAAGTGATAGTAGAAGTAGGTTAGTCTATTCTTCTTTGATTTATATTGCATTATCAAGTTAACTTACATATATTTTCTATATGGTATTGGAGCTGTGAATAGTATACTAAGAAGAGAATTTGAATTTTGAAGTTCGAGGTTGTAGGTGCAAATCGAATTCATATTATACTTCAAGGCTAGCCAATGGCATTCTATGGCTTGAGACTCGAGTATGCCTTAGAAGGTAGCTCGAATTACATAGCATGGAAAGACAGAATGGAGGTTGTATTAGAAGACAATGACTTGAAGCAATTCATTGATCAAGAAATCCCAAAGCTAGCTTCAACTAATGCACAAGAGTTAGCTGCGTCGAAGTAGTGTGTGATGAAGGCGACATGGATCATCCTTGAGGGAGTTCAAGATCATATTGTCTCGAGTCTCCATGGGAAAGATACTCCATTTTCAATGTGGAAGAAATTGAAGGACCTCTACTAGAATAGTAGCAATCAGAGGAAATTGGTGCTCAAGGACAAGCTTTGAAGAATCAAGATGGAGAAGGGTGATACTATTTCCACATATCTGAACAAGCTCACCACCTACAAAGATGAGCTTGGAAGTGTGGGAATAACTACTGTCGATGATGATATGGTAAGCCTTGCTCACCTTGGCCTTCCAAAGAGTTGGAATAACTACCAAGACTCTATGAATGGAAGGGAGGAACAACCAAATTTGGAACGACTGTGGTCAGATCTTATGTAGGAGGATATCAGGAGGATCACATGAGATGGTGCTTCATCTAAGAATGGTGTTGAATAAAATTTGTCCTTAACGAGTAAGGAAAGGAAAGGGAAGGGAAAGGCTTCCCATTTCAAATCAAATTCTTCTCATGGAGGGAAGAAGGGTGACATGTCTAAAGTAATATGCTTTAATTGTCACAATATGGGACATTATGTGACTAATTGCCCATCGAAGAAGTTCAAGAAGGGGTCCTCGAAAGGATAGAAAGTTGAGGCATTAGCCTCTCAATTCGAAATGGACTTTACCCTCATCATATGCATGGTGTCATCAATAATGGGTTGTTTCTAGTATCTTGACAGTGGAGCCTCATTCCACATGACTGGTGATAAAAAATTATTCAGTGCCTTGGAGGAGAAAGATCCCCATATGTGCATAGAGATGGGTGACGATGGAAGGTATAATGTTTCAGGAGTATGCATGGTTTCTTTTCAAAGGGAGTATGGAGCTCCTCTAACCTTGACAGATGTGAAGTATGTGCTTGGATTAAAGAAGAACTTGGTATCAGTCGTGATGTTGTAGGACAAAGGCTATGATTTTATCTTCAAGAAAGGAAAGGCGTTCCTAAGAAACATAGCCACGGGTCAGACCAAGAGGATAGGGATTCAGGTGAAGAATATTTATAAACTAGAGGTAGATGATTATGCAACATTGAGTACGAAAGAAAAATTGGTGCAAAGCCAAGACATTGATGAGTTGTGGCACAGGCGATTGGGCCATTTGCATCATGGGGCTTTGAAGATAATGCAACAGATATCTACAGGACTTCCCGAAGGTAAACTTGAGGAAGTTGACACATGCAAAGGTTGTACCTTGGGAAACTACACCAAGTCTTCCTTTCATGATCAAGATAGTCGAGCAGGGCTATCTTAGAGCAAGTTCATACTAATTTGTGTGGACCATTCTCGACAACATCCACAACGAAGCAAAGGTATTATGTGATTTTCGTTGATGACTATTCTCATAAATACTGGATTTATATCATGCAGAAGAAGGACCAAACCTTCACAAGGTTTTGTTAGTTCAAAGCTTTGGTCAAGAAAGAGTCAGGGAGGAATATCAAGGCCTTGAGAAGTGACAACTATGGAGAATGTGTCTCTCAATATTTTAAGAACTTCTGTGTAGTGGAAGGAATTAAAAGAGAGTTGACGACACCTCATAACCCACAACAGAATGGGGAAGAAAATAACTATTGTAGGGGCAGCATGAGCAATGCTGCATGACCAAGGCCTACCACTTCCCTTGTGGGACAAGGCATGCGACACAATGGTCTGTTTGCAAAATAGAAGCTTGCATCACATACTTGGGATGAAGACACCAGAGGAAGCTTTCTCTGGTAAGAGACCATATGTGGGTCACTTAAGGATCTTTGGCTCATCGGTATATTGCCATGTGACAAAGGATGCATGGAAGAAGCTTGAGCCAATAGCAGAGTTGGGGATATTTGTGGGGTACACTAATACACCTCACAACTACCGAGTGTACCTACCTACCAGTCAGAGGATAGTGGTTTGCAGAGATCTCAAGTTTGATGAGCAGAAGGCCATGTAAGCTTCCCTTGAGAGGGAGCTCCAACTATAGGCTATGGAGGAACTATTGGTTCCTAAGGAGGAGGAGTCTCAGACTGATGCGGAGTAGCCGCATGTAGAGGTTTCAGGAGTGGAGACATCTACTCAAATAGAGTCTTATAGAGATGGATGGACGCACACAACATAAGCTGACAGATTGTGGGAGGATGCGAGAGAGAATGTGGGAGCACCATCTTCTCAGTGCAGATAGAGGAGGTCACCTGATAGGTACACTGGATACATGGCCCTTGTTGGGGAATGTGTTGAGACCGAGCCATCTTCCTTTGAGGAAGAAATGCAACAGCCGATTTGGGTTGATGCTATGGTGGAGGAGTATGACTCCATATCTCATAACAGTGTTTGGGATGTGGTTCCGAGACCGAAGAACAAGTCAGTTGGAGTTCCCATTGGATTTACAAGGTAAAGCAAGCTGTTGATGGTAGTGTGGAGAAGCATAAGGCAAAATTTATTGCCTGTGGCTTTTCACAGGTCAAGAGGATGATGTTGCTATAGTATATTTTGACAGAGGAGTAAGATGCTGACATTTTGACAAAGGCATTGTCAAAGTCTAAATTCTAGTTCCATAGATATAGGATCGAGGTGGCAGGTAATTCTTTTCTTGTTGAGAGGGAGTGTTGAAATATGGAAATAAGAATATTCCAACTTAATTTGTCCCTTAATTAAATTTTATATTCAAATCAAATTTAGTCTTAACAGTTACTTGGAAATAACTAATTTATTTATTTTAAATTAATTAGTTGGAGAAATTCAAGTTAGAAGTATTTTTGAAGTCATGCAAGAGATATCCCTTAAATTAAGGAGATAAGATTGAGTTATATTTGAGTTGTAATTAGTTAACTCAGTTTACTGAGTTAAGTCCAGTTAAATTAGTTCCAAACTGTTTGAGGAACTAGTAGAGAGTTAACAGTCACTTGATGCATGCATACACTCAACTAGTACTATTCCAATTAACTGAAGGTTCCCTTATTAGAAACTCATGCATGTCTATTATGAGAGTGACCTAGTTGAGATTAAATGTCAAGGATAGTGTATTATCAGTTGCATGTGCTTTCTCAAAGAGAAAACTCATGCATGTAATCAAGGATTTAATCCTTGAGGATTGTGCAATGTTGGAGGGAGATCATCCACTTGGTAAAACAAAATCATCCACAAGGAACAATGCAAGGAAATAGGAGCTTGTTAGGTAGAGAGGAAGGCTAGAGAGAAGCCAAGGTTGCCTCTCAGCATCTGTGAGGATCGTACTAAGAGCTAGCTAGCTGTGAGAGCTAAGGCTTTGTATGACTCATATGTATTTCCAACATGTATGATAATAAAATATTGTGGGCTTTTTAGCTGAGACTTTTCCCAAAGTATTTTCATGTGTATTGTGCCATTGATTCTTCTTCTTCTGGTTATATTTTTCAACTCGATCTTTAAGCTTACGTAAATTGATAATAGAAGTAGGTTATAGTATTCTGCTTTGATTTATATTGCATCATGAGGTTAACCTAAACAAATTTTTCACACAACAAATCTAGAGAAACTCTAGTTAACTCTACCAAAAATGGAGTAAATGCTGAATTTATCGAATCTTCCAAACTTTTGCCAAGTTAAACTGAAATTAATTAATGGATAAGTATGGTTTAATTACCACTAGTCTCTATTTGACGCATTAATCTCGTGTGGTTAACATTAATGCTGGTTGTCGGTTTGTAGTGTTGGTCACATGCGGAGGTCAAGGTTAGAGGTTACCTCCCAATCCATTGATGCTTAACCTTTAAATACAAAACACGCCCATTATATGTTAAGAAACATGGTTTGGCACAGTGGTGGAGCATGGGGCTTATGTAGGTGAGGTCGTGTGTTCGATTCCCCAACTTGCCAATAAAATTTTACCATTGCACACTGATTCTACCAAGCCTTTGGGAGGAACACGTGGTGTTCTCCATGCTTTCCAAATGTCCTCTTCTCATTGGTCCTCCCCCATCCAATGAAAAAATGTCGACTCACCAAATTGTCAACCAATCAAAAAGTGCCACTTGGCATGACCTCACTTGTCATTGACCAAACCTTTCACCTACATAGTCACCAGCCACATCAGTAGTACAGACTGTTGACTAGGTAGTGACTGTACTTTTTTTTCCAAAATTCCTCTAATCGATAAAGTGGACATAAGTCTCTATCTTCCTCATACGAACTCCGTTTTGAGTGAAACAAGTTGCATTGGGATCATATCACCGAGAGGAATGCAATTGGTCAAGTTTTTAGTGATTCTGAGCACTTTTATTTTTGAGAATTTTTTTTCCCTTAATCTAGATTTCGATTAGGTATCCCAAAAGCACAATTCTTATCTTGATATCTTACATAGATGTTGATTGGGTTGGAAGCATTGAAGATCAAAAATGTACTAGAAAAAACACATTCTTCATGGGAGACTATCATGTATCCTGGCTCAACAAAAAATAATATTCTATATCTCTCTCCACAGTTGAAGCTGAATATATAGTTGTTGCAGATTGTTGTACACAAATATTGTGGATGAAGGAAGCATTGAAATATGTCAGCAAGAGACTTATCAACCAATCATTATCTATTGTGACAACACCAGCGCCATCAATCTTTTGAAAAATATGGTAATTCACTCAAAGAAAAAACATATTCCAATCAAACACCACTTTCTCTGAGAACAGGTTGTTGAACGAAACATCATATTAGAATATGTCAATACAAAGGAACAAATTGCATAAATCTTCACAAAACCCCTACCACGAGAAGCATTTGAATATCTTCACCAACATATGGGGATCATGGCTCTTGCATCACATTAATCCAATACATCGATAGGGGTAGGAGCACCATGATAGGGGGAGAAGCATGACACGAAGCAATTTGATAGGGGGAGTACTTAGACACCCCATTTTCCATTGATGTCAAAGGTGGAGAAAATGTTGGAAGAGAGAATACTTCCATCAATGACAAAGGGGGAGATTGTTGGTCAATAATTGTCATTGATGTCAATATGAAACACACTTGATGACCACACTTGGAGCCCTAATGAAGATGCCCTAACCCTTATCCTAGTCCTAATGTTCTTATGGATGAAGAATCCTAAAAACCTTAAGGTTTGTACTATAAATTCATGAAGAATCATAAAGAAAATTATTTTTTAACATCTTGAAGACATCATATTACAATGACTCCTTAACTAGCTTGTACAAGACTCTTTGCTCTTTCCAATGAGCCCTCACTCATCCTCTAACTCCCAGTAGTCTAAGAGAAAAAGGTATTTTAAGATAAAATATCATATTGTCTACCCTAGCCGACCTAAGCTCAGTTAAACTAAGTCTACCTCCCTCCCAAGAGTCATTTCCCTTCACTTAAAATAAAATAAATAATAAAATAAAATAAATATATAAATACATACTACAATACATATACAATACATATACATATACATATACTTACATATTACATATAATATAATATACATATACATAACATACATTAGATATATTAATAATAACATTCATACATACATACTTATCATACATAATACAACATACATACATAATACATACATACATACATACATACATACATACATAATACATACATACATACATACATACATAATACATAATACATACATACATACATACATACATACATATACCTACATACATACCATACATACATACAACATACATACATAATACATATATATATATATATAATAATATATATATATATATATATATTATATATATATATTAAGTTCGTACTCCTTTATTTGACATTTATCCACTCGTTGAAGATTAATTCAGAGCATAAAACAGAAGGTGAAGTTCACAACTCATGAACTAAAGGAGGTTGAGGAGGAAAAATTCTAAGGTTAATTTTTTTGGGTAAACTATGAGAAAGAGACAATTGGATTGGAGGATAGTTAGTTCATATCACTTTTTTAGGACAGTTAGCTTAAATCACTTGACTCAGACCTGTGGTACAATACTTTAAACCTTCTACATTTGCCGCCATACAACAGTGCCTTAGATAGAGGCTCAGAACAACCTTTGGACCTGTTGCAACCTAAGTTGAAGCTCAAATTTGTGGAGTAGTGCCTCAGACATATTTTACCTTTCAAAGTTTCAGACTGTCTCTAAACTGGAGCTGATATAGATTTCTTCTCTAACATGTGTAAACCTTTCACCTGTGAGCTTGGTTTCAGACAGTAATAAAACTTGAATATGCTATCATAGTTGCATGTATATATAGAATAGTCTAGAACTTATTAACTCGTACATGTGGTGTTAAGCAGGTCTGTTGCGTGCTCGGTGCCTCTTTGAAACTTGAACCAGTAAAAACTTTAAAATAATAGTCACATGTTATGGTTCAAATCCGTGACTTGGCTTGAATATGTGATAATGTTTATAAAGTTCAGTCTACATATCAAATACCTATGGAATCTTGGCAAACACATAAGCCCCGAACTATGACTTGATCGGTGGAAGTATATTCCAACTATAGCTCAGAATTGTGGTGACTTTAAACCTCTAGATAGTGAAGAACACATTAAGAATTGAAGGGTTGAATAGTGAAGAGTTAGGAGATGTGAAATATTAAATAATTTATGACTTTGAACGGTCAAGTGAAAAAGTCTTGGAAAGTGAAGAGTATTTAGCGAACAAATCAAAAGTTGGGACAGACTTGTGGAGCAATTATAGTAAGTCACATATTCATTTTATTAGAAAGGTTGAAGGGTGGGTGCCCCAGGGGTTGGAGCCTCTAAAACAAGGCTGGAGCATTGAAAAGGATAGGGCTGGAGCCCTAGAGCGTGGAGCCGCATAAAATCCTAGGTTGGAGCTTAGAGAAAGGTTGGAGCCTCTTAAAGGGTTGGAACCCTCAATTTCATTGTACTCAAACTTTTCTAAAAAGAGAATTGGTGTCCTCACTTGTTCCTAATAAAATTCTATTATTTATTTATCGGTTTATAATTGTGAAGAATCATAACTCATAAACATAACAATTAAATACAAATAGAAATATTAATTCAGGTGTCTCAATATTTCAAAAAATTGAACGATAAAAAATATTACTTTTTTTTTCATAATTACTTTTTTTTAGTCCCATTTAACTATATCAATGAATTAAAACTAGCAAAACAAAAAAAATCACAAGCTTGAAAATAATCACTTCATCTATCTAAATTATAAACTATTACAAAAAATATTAATCCTTAACACAAATTCCGAACATCTTTAAAATTCTTGCATCATATTAATATTCATTCTTTTTCCACAATTGCTAATTACAATGAGTCACTAAATTAGTACTATACAAGTGAATCATCCCAGTCAACCTTTTTCAATTGAAATTTATATAATGTTATTATAACACAAAATATATAAACTCATGAAAATTGTTTCAAATCATGGGATAATATGTGGTTTAGAAAACTATATTCAATATGTTTTAACATTTTCTTTGTATTAACCATTTTATTATTATGAATTGAGCATCTAATCTATAAAATTAATAAAAAACATAATATTAGATTAAAAATAAAATAAATAAATAAATAAATAAATATATTTATAAAAATATTGTGATTGTGAGAGATGGTTTTTGAGTTTGTGGTATTAATGAACCATAGTATTACTCCATAGTCTTGTAATAAAGTTTATTTGCATATTAGGAATATCTATAATAAAGTGGAATTGAATTCTATGATTAAAAATCTTGTTATATGGTAAGTATTAAGTTTTCATGTGATTACTAATGAAATTTAAAAAATTATAAATAATTTACATGGTAATAGAACTTAATTTATAGCTATTATTTATATATTATATATTTAATGTTTGGTATAGATATATCTCATAAGTAATTAAAATATTTTCTTTTATATTTAATTAGAAAATTATAAAATTAAATTTCAAATAAAAATATTGATAAAGATATTTTAATTGTGAAATGAGAAATTTGAATAAATCATGGCATTAGCCATGTTATTGTAACAAAGCTTATTTGAAATTAATGATATGTAGTGTAAAGAGGAAGTGAATATTTATAGTTAAAAATAATATTGTTTTATAAGTTTATTGTAAGTATTAAGGTTTTTATGTGCTGTTATTAAAATTTAAATATGATTACAAAATTATTATTTTAATTTATAAAGTAAAATAGATCTAATCTTATTTTTTAAACTTTTTTATTAACTTTTTGTTGTTATTTAATTAAGCTAACATGTAAATGCTTATAAATAATTACTTTTACTAAACATTACTTCTACACATTTATATATTAATTACTGCTCATAGCTATATAGACAACTTTGTTTGATACAAAATTTGTAAAAAAATTAATTTTGGTTATATATATATATAAATAAATAAATAAATAGGATTAAAGCCTGCTTCAAATGAAATACTTCTTCAAAATATGATCAAAAGCCTAATTAATGGAGCACTTCTTCTAAAATTGAGAGTAAGGAATTTGTTGTTCTGTTTCTTTTGTAAACAAAAATATGATCAGAAGCTTGCTTTAAACGGAACCTTTTTTTAAAATTAGAAGTAAAGTGTGTATGTGATATTTTTGAATATTATTAAATGAGATAATAATTATTATAGGCCTTCAAAATTTGTAATTGAAAATATCAATGATAAATAAAGTTAAAATATTACAAAATTATTTCCAAAATATTAAATATAATTTTTTTTTTAAAGTTTAATGTTAATATAGACAATACTCTAAAAACCAGTAATGTGGTGTTTGAGGAGGAAAAAAAAGCGAAGTATATAACAAATATATTTATATGGCTGGGGTTTCCCACCCGGAATAAGACTAGTAAATCATTTCATAAAAGCAAAGTCCATAGAAAACCTGACAAATGACTCAATCATTTATTTCTTCCAATAAACATCTGCAAAATTGATTTATTAGGATGAGTAACAAAACCGAGAAATGACTTAATTACAAAATTGATAGATCATTTAATTATTTCAACTAAAATGATAAATCACTGCCACTGAAAAGGTAAATGACTCCAGTTACAAAATTGATGGATCATTTATTTATTTATTGCAAATAAACAGCTACAAAATTGATAGATCATTTCTTCATTAGGATGAACCGCTACAAAATGGATCAGGAACTTGCACTTACAGTGACAAGCCAAAATGGATTAGTAGATAGTCTATCCATCAGTTATGAAGTGAGCAGTGAAATAGAGCAAATGGATCATGACAATAATCCATCAGTTATGAGCTGAACAGTCAGCTGCAGCAAAACCGAGAACAGATTTCTGCACATCATACTGAAACAAGAAATTTTGCTGCAAAAGATTCCCAATTATATTTGGTGACCCATCCTTAATGGGTTTGAACCCTACGCATCCCACTCCTTCCTCCACCTCCAATACGTAGTTGCCAGAAGGCGGACTAAACATTTTTCCGCCAAAATCAATTGACAAAGTGGGCAATTTCAGATTCTTCACTCCAGATGTATTAAAGCACAGGTCAAACTGCGCAGGATCTTCAGTTGTAGCCCTCGGATATGCAATGGCCGGACCAAGGGCCTTCATTATTACATCATACGCCTCTTTTTTGAAATATGTCAGAGAAGTCCCAGAGTCTACAATGGTCCCTCCATTACCAGAATTATTATCTATCTTCCAAGCATTGCTGGATATGGGAAGACTCTTTCCATCAATCACCATTCCTTGAACTCCGACATAATAACTGGGTGTGCCTCCTCTCAGAATAGGGATATACTGAACGGGCTTCTTTAAAAACTTGGATGACTGTTGGAGAATATCTCCAAAGACCAGTGAGTTTTTCACTGTGAGGGGATTCAGATAGTCTCTTAAGCAGAAAGAAAACTTGCCTCCATATAAAGGCAGAGTTTGCTGAGCAAATGAAGTGAAAGATTGACCTAATCCCAGCACGCCTCCGGAGGTTACAGGTGAACCCGCAGGCTGGTTCTCCATTCCGCATCCCATCAATACCCTTGTTGCCGCCGGCACCTTAGCTTTGTCATCGGTGGACTTCAAGGTTATATTTTCCCTGATATAAGGGCCCCTGGTGGTGGTGCCATCCATGTAACCCTCGCTGTACCTGCACGCCTTCATGGAACCATAACATGCTGTCTTGGGGGCAAGTACAGAAACTGCAGTGCAATCTTTGGAATTACAGGGAATATATGATAAAGAGGAGGATTTGGTGGGTTGGAAAGTGGGAAGGGGCTTTGCGGTCGCGGATCGGATATTGGGATTGCAATTCACCCACACAAGATCGCTGCCTGTGTCTGGAACCATGAGAACCTTCTGAGGAGGGGTTCCCACGCTGAGGTCCACGAAATAAAGAGCCAATCCCATGTCTAGTGCACCAGAGCCTATAGGCATTTCAAAGCCTGAAGTTCCGAGCTTCCTCATGTGACGATAAGTCGAAGTATTATTATTCATGGATTGGTAGGACCTTCTAATTCGCAGGGAGTCTACAAGTAAAAGTTGTTGTATCATGTCAGGCCTGCTTCTCAAATGCTTCTTGTGGATCATTTTCATCTCCATCTTCACACTTATATCTTCACCCCGACCTCCATTTGCATGTTGCAGCAAGAAGGCACAGAGCAGGATGTATAGCAACAGAAGCACGCTCTGTTTCGCCATATTTCTGATATGCAGGATCAGTGTCACCCGAAGCATCACCAAATCATTCCATGTGAAAATGGGAGGCCACGCTTTAAAATTTATACTAATTTACATTGACATTAAAATAATAAATTACAACTACTTTCAATAAATCAAAACAGTCTGTGGGTCCGAAAACAAACTGAAAACGGTCTGCCTGGTGTGAAAATAAAACCAAAACTCTGAGCCCGGTGTCAACCACTCCCCCACCGCTCTTCTTAATGATAATTTTTTAAGAGTTCACTTGATATTAAATTAAGGAGTAAGTTATACGTGGACACTTTTTGTTATTTTATTTTTCCCTTAACTTTTCATAGAAAAATGACTGATTAATCAGTTATTATTAATTTACTCTGTTAACTTCGGTAAACTAAGTATTATTATTTCTTATACTTCCATAACCTAATATCCCTTGTTTCACAAAAATGAGGGTTAGGGCATTAGTTTATTATTTCTTATACTTCCATATGCTAAGCAATGGCTTGACCAGATCCCTTTGTTTCACAAAAATGGGGCCCAGTCCATCAATTCGACATCCAGCTTCAATGTAACCTTAAAACAAATTTTCTTGGCTATAAGTGGACATTTTACGTTATAAGGGATATTTTTGGCTATTTTATTTTTCTATGTTATAATGGCTAATAAGATATTTAATTATTTAGTAAGTTAGTTACTCAACCTTTTATTGAATAATGTTTAATTGATTTGTTCATTTGTTGTACAGTTTATAAAATATTTATTTATTTTACTTTCTATATATATCAATAATTAAATGGTCATAAATACTTATAAGGGTCATAAATACTTATAAAGGAAATATATGTTACATGGTAAAAATTGAAAAAAAAAATTAAAATTAAACTAATCATATATTATTCTAAATTATTTTATTAATATGAAAAGAAATTAATATATGAATTAATTATATATATAACATTCAATTTTTCTTTATCATGGAGGGATTATAAAAATTCTTAACATATAAATAAGATTTGTTACAATATTATGGGTCAATACCATATATTGCTAACACCTCATGCCCAAAAAATTATCATTCATATTCATATGACACATTTTCATATCATATTAATCAATTTAATTAAAAAAGAGAAACATAAGTATTTTGGAGACAAATCTTTGTTTAGAATACTAAAAATATGCTAGAATATTATTAGTAGGTTAAATCCCTATTATCCACCTAATAATTATTGATAATTAATTAAATTAACTATTTTTTTGCCCTAGAAATTAGGTGAATATTTTAATAAAATCCGGTAGAGATTTTTGTAAATCCAAGTTATAGTGGTCAAACTTCAAGATTTTTTGCCCTAGAAATTAGGGGAATATTTTGATAAAATCTCACAGAAATTTTTGTAAATTAGTAAATCCAAGTTATAGCGGTCAAAATTCAAGATCTTGAATGCTCGAGAGGTTTGTGATGGTGGTGCTAAATCCATTTCCACAATAAAAAACATTGTAAATCCGTAAATCCAAGTTATAGCGGTCAAACTTCAAGATTTTGAATGCCCGAGAGGTTTGTGATAGTGTTGAATCCATTTCCACAATCAGAAACATTTCCATCCAGGCAATTCATCCACCTCAGGACAAGTCCATTCTAGATAAGTATGTCTAACTAGTTAATTAAGAAATAAGTTACAAGTGGACAAATTCACATTTTCTTATTATTTTGGTTATTTCATCTTTTTCCTAACCACACCCAATTAAAGTGTTATAATGGTTTATGAGAAATTCAATTCTTTATTTAGTTAGTTAGACAAGGTTTTATTAAAAAACTCATTGATTTGTTCAATTATTAAGCTTTACTCCATACACATCCGTAAACTAAATGCTATTATTCCTTACACCTCCATAAACTAAGAAATGGGTTGATTATATCCCAAATCTCACAAACATGGGGCCTCATGCATCAATTTAACATTTAACTACATTATAAGACTAAATTATCTTTTGTAACAATTTTCCTTGGTTTTCAACAATATCGTTTTTACCATTTTTTATATTAATCTAACATCCTTATTTAATATCAAAATCAAATTTTGTAACTTTATTTTGCATTATTATCTTGGTTAAGAACAACATAAATCATCATTAAGCTCTCCATAATTCAATTGTCTAACTACACAAACCTTCTATAAGACATGAATTTTGACTTTTTTTTGTTGCATAGAATTTAACTATATGCACGGGTACATATTTTCTTAAAAATAACTCTCCAACATTTTAAATTAACAAGAGTATATCATGAGAAAGGATGATGTATCATAGCAGGGGGTGGAGCCTATGTCACAATGTTCAATGAATGGAGGAGACTTGGCACACTATCTCCCATTGATATGCCATGGCAGTTACAAAATCATCCAATGTCTAGGGAACACCATTTATGTCACCTAGTTGTTACAGCCATATGTTCACTTCTTCTCGAATGTTTAAAGTTATACTCCTCCTCAGCGAATTATTCACTTCACTTTCCACTCCTTCGCCAACTTCTCGACAATGGACAACGAGTGTTCCCTTCAGTTCCTTGCCCCATTTGTGGCTATCAAAAGGGATAGCTAACAAGCATAAGTCTTCTCATGATCCTCTATTCACTTTAGTGCTCACTCTTCATAATTTCTGCCCCCCATATTTTCATTCCCAATCACTATTCATGATTTAGTACCCATCATGACGAGGCATTGGGCTCAATACCATAGGGGAGGTGATACTCATAGCTCACAAGGTAGTGATGCACCAAGTTCAAAGTTAAATCCTCGGCTCAAAAGTTTCAAGAGGATACTTCTCCAGAAATTTAGCACACAAGCTTAGGGAGGGTGAGGAGGAGACTCTTCATGAAAATGACTATCATTTAGAATATGAATTTCTTACAAATATTTTAGCTTAGGTCCTTATTACTAACCATGCTCTTGGGTGCGAGAACTAATATATTTGCATTATTGACTCATAATGGAAGATGAAGTCTCTATTGGAAATTTTCTCCTTGAGGGAAATGATGCAAAGGATGAAATTATTATTGTGTTAGATGGCATGAAAGGATACAAACCAATGAGTGAAAATTATTGAAGCTAGTCTTTCCCCAGGTCTAGGAGCTATTGGTAAGAAAAATCCACTCCTCTCATTTTTTGGATGAGTACTAAGCCTTTGGATCCTCTATTTTTGAGTTTTAGTATATATATTAGCATAGGAAGGCACAAGAATCTCAAATTCCTTTGTATTTCCTTGTTATGGACTTGTTATACAATCACATTTTGTTCTATTTTGAACTTGAACTCTCTAAAGACAAAATTTTGATGTGCTTCTAATGATTTCCCAAGTCACATACAAAAGGCATGCACAAGTTCTTTGAGCATGTAACTTTCTAAATGATCAATGAAGTTGGCTTCCCCAATACACCACCCCCCACCCACAACCAAAAAAATAAATAAAAAATAAATTTGACCCAAGTCAACTAACCCCATGAATGAATGATGAAGAGCATTGCTTTTTGTTTTGGTAATTACTTTTTTTTATTCTCATTTTTCTATATAAATGAATTAAAATTAGCAAGGGAAAATCACAAGTTTGACAAGTACAATCTTGAGCCATGTAAATTACAATGAGTAATCACTTCATATATCTAAATTATAATTATTAGAAAGAACATTAATCCTTAACACAAATTCCAAACATCCTTAATATTCTTGCATCATATTAATATTCAATTTTTTTTCATAATTTCTATTTACAATGAGTGATGAAATTAGGACTATACAACTTAATCATCCTAGTCAACCTTTTTCAATTGAAATTTATATAATGTTATAACACAAAATGTATAAACTCCTAAAAAATGTTTAAATCATGTGATAATATATGTGGTTTAGAAAACTATATACATTATGCTTTAACATTTTCCTTTTTATTAACCATTCTATTATTATGAATTGAGCATCTAACATGTCACCCTTTAGCTAAGAAATTATGAGTGTAAGGAATTTATTCTATCAAAAACACCCAGGAATTACTCTTGGCCTAAATCCTTCTCTTACACGTAGTGTCACAAACCCATGTGCAAGAACACAAGAAAAATCATGTCAGTAGCTAGACTTGACTCTTGTTTGGATCTATATTACTTATTTTATTTCATCAATCTATTCAATATCGATTATATTTGTTGGAAATAATATTTGGTAAATCATCCACTATCTAAAATAAGAATCCATCTCACCATTACTTGTATGTAGTGGAGGTTGTGTTTATATGGACTTCTTCTTTGTTTCTAAAGACCCTATCCCATAGACCTTCCCATTAGTCTATCATGGGGAGATGTACATGACCTACTTTCAACCCATTACTAACTTATTTATGAAGTGTAGCAAAAATTGGCAAAGGAACAAGAAGGGACATGCCTTATCATGAATGATGGTCCTAGTTTGATCTTTGGTTAGTATGTTAATTCGTCTGATCATAATCTAATCTCCTAATACTTGCACATGAAAAAGGAGACAAAAACACCCCACTATCGATTCTTATATAATACAACTATTTGTTACATAATTTCACTAAAAGTGATGGTGTGAACCACTCTTCACCCCTATTCTCAATAATAGTTTTTTAATAGCTCATGAAATATTAAATTAATGAGGAAGTTATAAGTGGACACAATCATTTTTTTTTATGTTTTTGGTTATTTTATTTTTTCTAACCACACCCAATGAAACTCTTAAGATGGTTTATAATAAATTCAATTATTTAATTAGTTAGTTAGTTAGGCAACTTTTCATAGAAAAATGGATATTTTTTCCACTTATTAATTTACTCCATACACTTCCACAAACTAAGTATTATTATTTAGTACACCTCCATAAACTAAGAAATGGGTTGATTGTATCCCCTCTCTCAAAAAAATGGAGTCTCATGCATCAATATAACCTTAAATTAAATTATCTTCCTTAAGTTCACATTTCCTTGGTTTCCACGGACATTAGTTTAACAATTTTTTAATTCACCTAGCATCTTTATTTAACATCAAAATGAGATTTTCTTATCTAATTTGGATTTATTATCTTTGATAAAAACAACATGAACCATCATTAAGCTCTCTATAATATAATTTTCTAACTACAGAGTTATACTCTCCCATTACCCTCCAAACCCTAGGGTACATGGTTGTGGAGGATTTGGCACCACAAAAGGGTTTTGTGGGCTAAGTACCCAAAGTGGGAGTTTTTCACCCAAGCTTGTGGGTGTGAAACAAAGAAGACTTTTGATGAATTGGCACTTGGAGATGATAGAGCACTCTTACAAGAGCAAGGGATTTCTTCAAGCACCAAGAGAACTCTTGTTGTTGTGGAGATATGAATTTTTTTATGTTTTGAGTAGGTGAATTGTCTTAAAGTTCAAGTCATCCTTAGTTAAGTAGACCCTTCTCTAAGGGATAGATGTCACACTAGAGAAGCATATAAATATGAAATAGGAGGAACCTCATTTCTCATCCTCATCCCACTCCTTTCTCATGTGAAAGATAGAAATAGGAGAGTCAAGTATCTTTGAACTAGCTACAGTTCTAGGAGGCCAAATTAAGGAGAGAAGCAAGTTTGTTTTTGTTTTTTTTCTCATGATTTCTTGGGCCAAGTTTAGGCATGGAGTAGGAAATGAAGTTAGGAGGAGGATAATCTGAGTTTGTGAGGATAATTCTGGGAAGAAATCATGTGTAATTTATCTGTGTTGGTCTGACTTGTCTATTGTGACTGTAGGTGGGATACAACCATGTTTTTGGAGGTTGAGTAGCCTATTAGTTTCCCTAAACTAGGCCACATTCATCTCCAACAAGAGTGTAGGAATAAGAGGGTTGTGGAGATGAGAAATTTATGTTTTGGTTCAGGTCAAGTGTGCCCTAGACATGGTCAAATGCCTCATGTATTCTAGGCCCAAACTTGAAGTGTTTTGAGGGTTGAAAGTGGAAGTCTTCAAGGAGGAAGAGTGTAGGAGGGGAGGTCCTAGTTTGTGAAATTTGGTTGGACATCTAAAGGTTTGTTTGGAGCACAAAAAGCTGGTGTCTAAGGAAACCCTAAGTGCAGACCTGAGAAGGACATCAGGTATGCTAGTATAGGTAATGGTTTAGATGTTATGGATTGACTCTTTGATCAACAAAAGAAGGCAACCAAGTGGACTAGTCATTGAGCTGATTTTGTTTTAATAGAAGGACATATTGTAGTGATAAAGAGAAACCCTCCATGCCCTTACTTTTTCTTAATTGAAGTATCAAAATAAGGCAATAGATGGAAGAATTCCCAAAGAATTGAGGAGAAATAATGGGCAGTCTAAGAGTTGTGAACAACTCATAAGAAGACCCTATGTGTTGATTCGTTGATAGAATAATGATCAGCTAGAAGGCAAATTGGAGTCATGTTTAGTGACCTAAAGGAGTGAGATTCATTGATAGAGGAAAATTGGTTCTACTACAAATTGGGAGTGAAAGGATAGGCAGATGCGTTTAGGACATGTGGACTAAAAGGGTTGTGGAGTGTTACAACAGCAAGTAGGTCAAGTGTTGTCTTTCCGGGTAGATTGGTTGTCAAAGGATTGACACTAAGCACAAGTTTGTATTCTTGTATCAATCATTGTATGATGGCAATGATCCTTGGTACAGAATCCCTAGACATATGTATTACAATTTGTTAATATAAATAAGTTGGCTTGTTGAAAAATTGTAAAAATTTGTTTATTTGTGCACTAGTTGATTTACTATTGTATTTGTTTCACTGTGCAAAGTAGTTTGTTGTAGAATTTGAGTTGGTTGTGTAAGAGAATATAAGACCCTAACCTAGATTCTCTAGTGTCATCGAAAAACAACATGGTATCATAGCTATTTTGAAGGGACAATGAATTAGAATGTGCACAATAAAGTATCTCAGAGGGGGCTGAGATTATCTATATCACGAAGCAGAGGTTTCAGCTAAAGGCATGGAGATTTCATCTTGACTGGATTGGAAATGAGATAGGATAGGAGTTCTGGTGGATTGATGGAGAACCTAGTGAAAAAAAAATCTGTTGCGTGGAAGGCTATTGAACATGGACTTCCTTTAAATAGAAACAAATCATTGGGACAACCCAAGGATTTGTTAAGCATGGATGAGATTGGTTTGACTGAGATCATTTCATGTGATGGACAAGATGTTGGTAGACTAGTTTCTTCTTTCGGAAACGGTGTTGTACATCTGAGATTGGAGGTATGAGCGCATGTTGTGTTTGACCCAGGAGGATGAGTGCTTGCAAAACTGGGTTATAGTGAGGTGATGGCATGTGTTCAACCACAACTCATATTGATCTTGTAAGACATGACATTGAAAGAAATTTAAGCCAATGGAGATCATGTAGACTCAAAGGGAGTCTAGAATTTATAGGGAGTGTCCCTATGGAAGTGTTGATATCTTCACATTCAAATGAGATGAGGCAGAGGAACTACCATGATAGTGTGGTTCATTCTACAAAGTATGTTGTAGTGGTGGATGTCACATTATCTATTGTCATCAATGACGAGTTACTTCCTAGTGTTAGAAGTACCTCCATCACTAAAATAGAGTGTCGAGATTCATATATTCTGAGGTAATCCAAACCCTAGGGAATGAGGTTGTGGAGGATTTGGCACCACAAAATGGTTTTGTGGGCTAAGTACCCAAGATGGAGGTTCTTCACCCAAGCTTGTGGGTGTGAAACCAAGGATAGTTTTAATGACATGGAACTTGGAGATGATAGATAACCCTTAAAGGAGAAAGGGGTTGCTTCAAGAAACAAGAGATCCCTTTCCATTGTGGAGATATGAATTTTTATGTGTTTTGAGTGGGTGAATTCCCTTAAATTTCAAGTCATCCATAGTTAAAGAGACCCTTATTGAAGGGATAAATGTCACCCTAGATAAGCATATAAATATGAAAGAGGAGGAGCCTCATTCCTAATCCTCACAGCACTCCTTTATCATGTGAAAGACATAAGTAAGAGGGTCGAGTATCTCTGAAGTAGCTGCAACTCTAGGAATTCAAACGAAGGAGAGAAGGAAGTTTTTTTTGGTGTGTTCTCTCATGATTATTTGGGTTGAGTTTGAGAAGGAAGCAGATTGTGAATTTAAAAGGAGGATAAGTCAAGTTTGTGAGGGTAATTGTGGGAAAAAATCAAGTGCAATTTCTCTATGTTGAAAAAAAAATTTCTTTTGTGATTATAGGTGGGAGACAACCCTATTTTGGGATTCTGAGTATCCTATTAGACTCCTTAAACTAGTTTTCATTCATATCCAACAAGAGCACATGAATATTAGGTATGTGGAAGTGAGAAATTTGTGTTTTGGTGTAGGTTCAATGTGCTCTAGATAGGGCCGAATACCTCATGAAATTCATGCCAAAACCTAAAGTGTTTTGAGGGCTGAAATTGGACGCCTTAAAGGAGGAAGTGTGTAGGGTGGGAATTCCAAGTTTGGACAGTTTTGTTGGACATCAAATGGTTTATCTAGATGGAAGTAAGTAGGTGTCCATGGAAGCCCTAAGAAGGAAATTAGGTTTTCTAGAAGAGGCAGTGGTTTAAAGGTCAAGGATTGACTCTTTAAAAGATAAAAGAAGGCAACCAAGTGGACCAGTCATTGAGCACAAGTTTTCTAAAGAGAAAGACATCTTACAGTGATAAAGAGAAACCCTCCATGCCTTAAGTTTGTCTTCATTGAAGCAACATAGGAAGTAAATAGAGGGAACCATATCCCAAATAGTTTAGGATCAATATCGAGAAGTTAAGTAGTTATTCACAAATGGAGTTGTGAACAACTCATGAGAAGATCGTATGTGTTGATTCATTGATGGACTCATGATCAACTAAAGGGTAGATTAATGTCGTGTTGAGTGACAAGAAGGAGCGAGATTCATTGATATAGGTAGATTCGTGTTGCTACATATTATAAGACAAAGGATCGATAGATGTGTTCAAAACACGTGGACTAAAAGGGTTGTGGAGTGCTACATTAGAAAGTAGGTCAACTTTTGTCCTTTTTATGGTAGACTTGTTGTTGAATGATTGACACCAAATCCTAGTTTGTATTCTTGTATTAGTTATTGTATGACCCTGGTATGGGAACCCTAGACATTTTATTATATTTTGTTAATATAATGAATATGGGTTGTTAAAAAAGTGTAAAAAATTATCTATTTGTACACTAGTTGATTTAATGGTATATTTGTTCCACTGTGCAAATTATTTTTTTGTGGAATTTGAGTTGGTTGTGTTAGATATTATAAGACCCTAACCTATATTCTTTAGCATTGTGGAAAAACAACAAAGGTTTGAATTTTGAGTTCTTTAATGTATAGAATTTAATTATATGGATTAGTACAATTTTCCTTAAAAATAACTTTGCATGATTTTAAATTAAGATCAACAATTTTTTTCTAGTATGGGATGAGAAGGGATGATATATCATAGGAGGTGGTGGGGCATTATTACTCCTTGCAATGAATGGAAGAGACTTGCCACCCCATCCACCACCCATTATCCCTAGCAATTATGAAATCATGCATGCTCTATGAAACACCATTTATGTCACCTCTAGTTTTTTCCACCCTATGTTTACTTGTTCTCAAATGTTTCTATTTATACTCACCCTCCCCATCATGATGGAAATGACTTAGTCACTTTTTAGTCCTTTGTTAAGTCCTCGACAGTGGATAGTGAATGTTTCCTTCAAGACCTTGAATCAATGTCCTTTTAGTGAGGTTTATTATGAGATAGAAAAGGGGGTGAATGTGTGCTCATGTGTGTCCCATGGCTTAACCATCATGAGAAAGGAAAAGAGGTTGTTTGTTGGCTTTCATATTAGATAACCAGGAGGAGAGGAGAAAATGAACCATAGAATTTCAATGGTTTTTGGTTATTTTAGTTTTTCTAACTAGACATATTCTTAATAATAGTGTTTTAATGGTTAATGTGATATTAATGTAAGAGTTACCGATGGAAAAATTCAATTATTTAGTTAGTTTTTGTCAATAAAATTAGGCTATAAGGTAAAATTCTATAGACAATGGTCAAAATCTATGTTATTTTTGTCCTTTTAAGATTTTAATTTTTGAACTTTTAAAAAAAAACCAAAATTATTAAATATTAAATTTTTATAATCAAAGTTCTCATTAATATTATGAATCATTGGCTAATTTTACATATTAAAATGGTTGATTTGCCCACTTATCATGTTACTCCTCAAACTAATTACTATGGTTCCTTAAACCTCCATAGGGTAAACAACTAAGCTAATGCTTTGATGGTATCCTTTGTTTCACAAAGAAAGGAGACTAATATGTCGATTTGACATCTAGCTAGGTTATAACCATAAATTAAATTATCTTTATTAAAATTATTTTTTTCCAATGTGATAGAATTCCTTGGCTTTCATGGACATTATCTTTACCAATTTTTATATTGACTTAACATCATTATTTAATATCAAAATTAACCTAAAAAATTCTTACTCTTGGAATATTTAATGGTAAAATATATTTTTATGGAAGCGACAATTTCACAATGAAAAAGATTGGATCACTAACCCATTAGCCTGGATATGGATATTAACACTAACACCAAAAACAAAATGCTTATATTTGAAAGGTTCTAGATTTCACATCGAGCATTTATGGAGAAAATATGAGAATGGTGGAATGAGATGGAGAACATAGTAGGATTTACAATGTACCAACTCCAACAAAAGCTCAAGCATGTGAAGAATCAACTAAAGAAATGGAATTGAGAAGACTTGAAATATTTTCCAAGCCAAGAAATACTTAGAGGAAAAGATCACCTCTATCCAACAAACAACCACCCCCCAAGGTATATTGGATGTTCCCATACAAGAAGAAGCCAACATATTAACTCAACTAGAAGATAGGCATAAGCAAGAGGAAATCCTATGGAAGTAAAAGTCCTTGTTTCACCACCTCAACGAGGTTGAAAAAGATACACTGTTCTTCCACATATCTATGATCCAATGTAATAAAATTAATATGGTAACATCTCTCAAAAAATACATTGGCCTAAAACTTTAAGATCATAAGGACACAAAGAACAAGTTAGCTTGTTGCTAAAACAATTTAATGTCTGACTCACATCTTGATAGAGAAGAAGCAATTACCAGAATCACACATGTCATATCTATGGTAACAAAAGAAAAAATACACTCCTAATGAGAAGAATTTATCATGAGGAACTAGATTCTACAATAAATTCCATGCCTCATAATAAAGCACCTAGACCTCATGGATTTACCATATATATCTTCCAAGTTTGTTGGCATATAATAGAAAAGGATCTTTGGAAGGTTTCAAAAAAATCATGTCGATCTATTTCTAACCTCCTTGCCTTCATTTCCACCTTCCTCACTTTATTTCCTAAGAATTAGAAGGTTGATGAACCTAGTAGCTTTAAACCCATCTCACTTTGTAATGTTGCATACACATTTATATCCAAAATTATCAACAATAGATTAGAACATCTACCTCCCAATCATTTTCCTTAACAATCATGTTATGTAGAAGGTTGAAAATCTTGGATGGAATCATTATTTCCCACAAATTCATCCATTACTTAAAAATAATAAAGACTCCAAGGATGATCGTCAAATTAGATTATGAAAGGATTTTTATAAACCAAATTGGTCGTACTTATTCAAGATCCTAGCTTTTTTTGGTTTTGCATGTGAATGGATTCCATGGATAAAATCTTTGATATAATATGTATTATTTTCCATTATTCTTAACAATTCCCCACACCTTCTTCCCCACTAGGGGTATAAGACAAGGTGATCGAGTGTTTCCCATTTTATTCATCATAGTAGCTAAAAGACTTGGTAGAACCATGATAGCAATAATATGAAATGAAAAAATGAAATAAATGCATCTCCCCATTTCCCTACAATAATTTTTAGATGATATAACGTTGATGGGAACTCTAAAATTTCATGAAGCCAAATTCATACAGAAAGTGATGCAGAAGCATCAACCCACCTTCAGAAAATCAGCAAGAATGACTTCTACAAGGCAAAAATGTGGAAAGTGTGTCGTAAAAAACAAAGGTGATTTTTTAAAAGCATGAAAATCATATTTGTGAGGGATATTATGGATATCGTTAAAGTATTTGTGGAGAATATCATGTGTACAAAGTGCTCCATAATAATGTATTATTTTCTATAATTTGTAAACCCTATGGGCATTTTAAGGCAACCATTGAGTGATGAACATGCCCACCAAGGTGTCAAGAGATTCTATGTAATGATAGATTAATAGGGTTCATAAAATTTTGAATTTTCTATGATGCAGAATCCTTAGTGTGCAAATAGTGTAGTTTAATTACATTCCTACCATATTGTTCGAAGAAGATGGCATGAGTCATGTCATGGTGTGTGAATAAGATGACGTGATCCAACGTATTGACGTTTTTGCATATTGATGTGAGCCCAAAGTGAGGAAGTTTTTTGCGCCCTTTTAGTCCTTTTAACCTGTGCTATTTTTTAACCTACATGTATGTGTGGATATTCAAACCCTACAATTCTGAATGAGAGTGTGACCATTTGTTATGAGAGGGATCAATGGTTAGGAAGGGTGTTGAAACTCATATGAAGAAGCTACCATATTTGGTGATTGAGTGTTGGAGGGGTTCAGAGTTCAACCCAATGATTTGGTGATTGATTTCTAGAGGAATTTGATTTCAACCCAACGACACTTGCAGAAACCAATGTGAATGGATATATTAATATCTAATTTTTGAGATACTCATATTCACATTTTCAACATCATCACTCATCGCCAAGAGAGATTCAACACGCTCTTTTGGAGATTTCATTTAAAGGATAAAAGGGTTTCTACATCGAATATTAGAGGTGGACAGTGGGCCCATAACCCATAGGTATGAGGATCAATTTCATTAAAAACATGAAAATGAAAGACTCCAGAAAACATTTTCATCAAGTGGAATCAAATAGCACATAATTCCTACATGTAGTCTAGTGGAGAAGCAGCATAAGAAGGTACAAGTTGATTGGATATCTAGTAAGATATTTTTTTTCTTTTTTCAAATGTTAACAAAGGAAGGGGAGAATTTTTGTAGTATTCTAAAGAAAGGAGTACTCAAAGGGTTCCACATAAGAGAACCAAGAAGATTCCAAAAGCCCAAACTCAAGAGAACTTTTGGTGAGGTATCGTGTAGGAAGAGGTGAGACTTGTTACTGTAGAAGCTTGTTGCATCTGACAAGTTGAAGCTGTTAAGAGGAGATCAAAAATCATATGACCAGGAGGTCATAAATATTTTGCAAGTTGGGATTCAAGAGCTTTGGCCCACCTCCAAAAAATTAGCAAGAATGACTTCTAAAAGACAAAAACATGGAACATGTTTCTGTTAAAAGGAAAAGTGATTTTATAAAGGCATGAAAATCATATTCGTGAGGGATCTTAGGCATATCGTTGAAAGATTTGTGGAGAATATCATGGATACAAAGTGATCCATGATAATGTATCATTTCCTATCATTTGTAAATATTACAAGAATTTGAGGACAACCTGTTGTGGATTCAGAATTTTGTTGTCGAAGCATGGGGGATACCCACCCAGTCCAGACCTTAAAACTACTCCTTTTCGATTTGAAGTGGTGGCTCCAACTGGGGATAATGGGACCAGTTTCCCAATGTGGGTTTTAAGATGAGAGTCGGTGGTTTATGAATGCTTTGCAATAGAATAATGATAATCTAAGTGACTTAGTCTACGATGGAATTTCTATAACTTAACTTATTGTAATATAAACCTCAGTGTTCTTGCATGGTATGTGGTCTACAAAGATATCCTTTTAACAAGTGATAATAATGATTGAACACAATTAAATGGAGATGATAACGTAAAAGATAATTCCTTTGACTAAATAGTTCGTCAAAGGAATTTATAAAATATATCCCATATCTAATGAGTTATATATGAAAATTAAAACCTCAGTCATGGCATCAATACATAAGTGAAATTAATGCTTCACAGAAGTAATAAATCTCACATATAATTCATGAAAAGAATGTTTTTCCACTAATTAAATGTTAACAGAATTATGCATACATGATAATAGTACTAGATGTATGAAGTCTTGCTCATTTGACAAATGACATAGAACAAATTCTTCCTTCAAATCAAATTATCTCTGAAGAATACATAAGTGCATCAACAAAGGAAAGTAGTCTCATATCTAAAATAAAGATCATGTTCCATCATTTCACCAATGCATTCACAAACTTACAATAGTGCATTGTTTGCAAATGTTTATGATAAAATTATGGACCCTTCTCTAAATGCATGAGAAGGGTATAAATACTATTCTAACTAAGTATCCAAAAATAGACTATACAAAATTGGAGAAGGTTTCAAACAACCTTCCTCATTCATAGGTAACTAACTCCAAAAATAAACAGAGATAAACTAAACAGAACTAAGAGGATGACTTGTTGCCTGCCAGCTTGTCCTTTAAATCACAAATATCGATCATCGGTTGAATTTAAGGAGGTGGCACGAAATGAGATTTGAGTTGTCCTGTAAATATCGTGTCAGCAAGAGGTGGCAGCATCCTTTGAGTCACATGGAGGGAACAATTGAGGGTCATGATCTGTCTATGTGGCTTGACCAAATATTGCCAATAAGACTCCTAGTTGATCGTACTTAGTTTCGTAATTGCATCTCTCTGTTTCCCCACTTTTTCCTGCCAGTCTTTTACTCAAGGCAATTAAGTCAAGAATTTCTTTCGAATTACCCTCATTCATGAGATTGGTAGCAAACATGGTATGATCTACTGCCTTAATGATGTTCTTTGATACTCCAGCTAACCTTGTGACTACCAACTCGGCCTGTTTTATCCTAGCATCCCAATTAGTAAAGAGGATGTCTTTGTGAGTTTCCTCAATCTCGAGTGGATTGGGCTTCTTTCCTTCTTTTGATTCCTGCCATTCAATGAATTCAGAGATCTTGGTGTTTAAATCATTAAACTTCATTCCCTGGTCAATGGCTCTGTCTATGAGCTAGTCACTAGTAATTAGGTAGGGAGTGATGTGTGACAGCATCTAGCAGAAATACTCTTGCTACTTGATAAAAGAGAATTTAGTTATAAAGTATCTTTGATGAATTCCTGAGTGGTAGGAACATCCTTGTACCTGTCCAAGGATTGTTGTAATTCCTAGAGTTTCATTTTTTTGGCTGATAAGTTAGCTTCATGGCTTATTTTCAAGACTTCCATGTCCTGCTGCAGTTGTGTAGTTGCTTGGATACCTGCTTGTTTGCGCTTTCTTTTTCTGTCTCGAGCTCTTGTTTGAGATATGAAATTATTTCCTCCATTTCCTCTAGCAGAGTAGACACTTCAGTGGCCTTATCCATAGTTGCTGACACGTATGCTCCTGTGAGCTATGATAGTCTACTCAAGTTCGCGGTCAGATTAAAAGGCATGTCCTTCCAAACAACATCCATTAGCTCATCTCCAGGTGAGAATTCGGGTGCATCTACCCTTCTTCTTTTCCTTTGCCTTTGGACTACAACCTTGTGGAGAGGGTTATAGAATACATCAAGTGGAGGTATCTCCATCACTTTCAGAACAATTTCTGATGTGGGTAGAGCAGGGATGATTTCGGCACACTAGTATTTTGTTGCTTCATGATCCATGGTGTATACCATTTCACCGTCAGACTTGAGCTTTGTATGTTGATGAATTTTTGGAGGAGCCTTGAATTCCTCTGTTTCTTGAGTATTTGGAGCTTTTGGGGTGACTTGCAATTTCTAATTGAATTTATCCCATTCATGAGCCAAACTAGTGCCATGGGCTTCTGAACTTGTCTCTGTGCTCAAAGTGTCTATTACTTGTTTTTCACATGGCCTCCTATTGGACTCACCTGTATTGTCTACATCCTGAACTTTCGTTATGTCTGTTATATTCTCAATGTTCACCTAATAATCCTTTTGAGAGCTAGGGATGCGTTATCGATAGTGTTACTCGGGGTAAGCTTATCCTCGGCCTTTAATAAATGCATTGGAATGACCCAAAGCCTCTAATTCCTGAATTCCTGAAACATTTAAAAATCTTCAAGTTTCAGGTTACCTTTTCCCATTCAGATGCTTACTCAAAAGAAACTGTTGACTACAACAAATCCTCAAAGTAATTTTCCCATGATTGTATGCCTTGAGCTTTAGTCATGTAGTGACATTGTATGCCACATTGTTTGGATCGAATTTCCTTGTAGACAACGTATGAAGCCTGAGGGCTTCCATTTGTGTTGGTTCCTTAGTAGCATGAACAAAATTAGCTAAGTAAAAGAGCTGCATTTGATAGGGAAAGTAGGCCATAATGACTTCTTGCCATCTTTAAGGACTTTGGTCACGCCTTTACCCATAGTCTGGTAGGCAATCTCCCTTGCTAATAGCTTATCAAAAACATATAAGGGAAGGACATGTGGATCAGCAGTGCTACCAAAAACCCTAATGTAGGTGAACCATTCCTCAATAAAATACTTTCCTACAACAATCAAGTCTATTGTAGCTTCTTAGGAAAACCTAAGGGCTTTCTTATTGAAAATCATTTGGTGTAGGGCAAAAACGATAGAATGAAATATCTTGTAGGAGTGAGGTATACAATGCGATTCCCATATTTGCTTATGACTGACATGGATTGGGTAAGGATCTTTTATGGTCCATTTCCAACCAATGGTTTGAAATGTCATGTAAAAGAAGATAGAATCCATAATATAAGCACAAAAATAGAAGGGAGGGAGGTTATCTAAAGAGGAGACTTTCTTTTGTCGATATTCAGTAATGGAGGTGGCTAATTTGTCAGATAGGATAGAAGGCCAATTCATGATATAGGAATTAACACAAGAATCTATCAAGGGAATTGGTTTTATTGAAAACTTAGTGTTATTTGGTAGTCCATATAGTGTACATAACATTGCTACTACATAATTGTAGGGGTTTGCCAAAGAGGCTATTGCATACATACCCAATTTTTCATACTCGAATTTGTTGTCTAACATTATCCAAGTCTAAATTAACTTGAAGGGGTATGGATTACTTTTTGTGAAGTTAGCCACAAATGTGTTGCCGTATATTTCTTTTCGGTCAGGTATGTGATACATAGCCTTCAAGTCTTTGCTGAACAATCCTATGAGCTCCATCCTTGAATTCTTGAACTGCCTATCTTCGATGACAAGGTTTTCTACTACCCATATGATCATGTCTCTGTAGGGAAGGATTTTAGATCTTTCTCCTATTCTATGAAGGAAATAATAGGAGGCATCCTTGCATTGAGGTCTTGAAGGCTTTGTCAACCCAGTTGTTGCTCTCGTAACAGTAATTTTAGAACACTCCTCCTCCAGTCTGTTGTAAATTGCTTTCGAAGTTGTTGCACCTCCAGTTGCATCATAGAGTGTTCTAGAAATGATAGGAACCATCTATGTGTGCTCTGTCTCAGCAATGGTCTTCTTAGTTTGCTTCCACATCACCTTTCTTAAGGACATGTCTTTTGTCGATTGCCTGAAACAGACAAGAAATATCAGCGCAAACAATATCAAGTAATTAAGACTAAAATCCTCTGTGAAATGACTTTAGATCGTGAGAAATGTTTTTATGGGATACTCGATTATAACTACCCATAACCTAGAGAATGATTATCCTCCCTCGAGCCACTAAACATTTAATAACCTGTCAACTCATTTATTTTTATTATTTAAAATGTAATTATTCTGCACATTTTACCTCCTCAATCGCAGATCGTGGTCTTTAAAGGGGTACCATGTAGTTCTTATCTGATATCGGGTGAAATGTGATTACGAAATTCGCAATATCGCATTTTGCAAATTGTTAACGGTTGTCATATGGCATGTTCAAGTTTTTTGCGAATTGCGAAATGCGATTATGCAGTGATGAGATCAGGTTATCGCAGCGAGAGACCTTTTTGCATATCGAAATTTCGTAAAGGATTTATAAAATAGTGATGTGAAAAAGCGCAATATGGGATGTGCAATATAAGTTTCCTCCTTAGCTCATTTTGCAAGTTTTCGCTAAGTTTTTCTTTAGAGTTATGGATTATTGTCCTAGGCTTAAAAAATTTAAAAGGGTCCCCATTTATAACTTAAATGCTAACAATTGTTAGATAAAAATGCGGGGGTTGTTTCATAGTACAACACAACCATGATCCATATTTATGAAGGAATGGAATGGAACATAGATATGAACAAAAACACAAAGATATAATGAAAATATAACATCAATTCATTAATAACAAATTACTGAAAACTCTCTACATGGAAAATGGAAATAAACTAGCTTAAGCGATGGTAGATTATCTCTATGAAGAGATGTGGTAGCTAAATTCCTTTTGAATTACCTTCCAATAGGTTTGAAGGATTATTTATTATTTAGAAACAATGGAAAACCCTAAACATCCAAAATCTTAACCCTAGGAGATGAAGCACCAAAATTTTGTGGGTGCCATTGGGGTAAATTGGTACATCAACTTCTCAAGGTCATAAATTTGGCATACAATATATGTTTGACACATATGATACCTCATCATAAATATATATCTCACGACTACAAATTTCGAATGAAAAATCCCATTATAGGCTATTATTTTTTCCATTTTCCAAAAAGACATCATTTAGGCCTCAAAACAGCTCCAGGATTTCAAGAGCCGAAAAACTACCAATAATAATAAATTGTGCTACAATTAAGGAAATTAAAAAAAACAATGGCAGGGGTCCAAGAGGAATAGGTGGGTGGCCACTAATATCCACGTGGAACATACCATTATATGAAGACTAGGCCCATTAGGTTAGAGAGCCCACAAGATGTAATCATGTTTTTTCAATCAAATTATCCCTATGTGATTTTTATTCCTGTGTTATGTAACCATGTGTGTGTAATTGGTGTATATGCATGTGATGTGATGTGATATGTGAAGTGCAAATTTTAGGGCTCTCTGTGTGTTACACGGGACAAAGCTTAGAGGAATCCAAGAAGAAATCACATATAACAACAACCACAGTCCCCATTACGACAGAAGGAGAAGAATGTAAAGCGTCGATCGAATTTTTCCGCTGCTTAATATTTGGATTGATTCTTGAGAAGATACCTACATTCCTAGATGGAACAATCCACGTTGATCCTGGGAGAATTTGATCTTAATTTCCATCATAATACTTCTGGGCATGCTTATATGAGCGTAAAATTTTAAAGCAATCAGTGGAACAAACCAATGTGTATGTTAGATGATGGAACCCCAACATAAGGTGGCACATGAGCTTGAACTAGGAAGTGTGCATAGATTAAGTTGGAACACTCATTATGTTGAATCACGGGTGCACCTAGAAGAAACATGGAGCATCTAAGAGAGGGAACATGACAAAGTACCAAAGTTTGGAGATTTGAATGGACGATGAGCTCACTGTTGTGCAAGAATGGAGAGAAAAATCCAAATTTTAGCGGGCCATACCCATAGGTTGAAGAATCAAAACCAAAGAAACTTGAAAATTATAGACCTTGGAATCTCATTTTCATCATAAATTATTAAAATACGTCATGGCTAATTTAGGTATGGAAGTAAACTAGGAAAATCCTCAATATTTTTTCTTCTCCTATCTGGTGCAAATACATATTGCACTTCTTTATCAACCTCTCCAGAATTGACAACAATTATTTCCTTCCAATAATTGGCTTAGATATTGGCTCTAATTATGGCTTTCAAACAGGTTAGTTAATAATAATAACATTTCTTTGAAACTTGTGTTCTCTTTGGTGCTCATCCTTCATATTTCTTGCCCCTCAACATTTCATTCTCAATCAATGCTTCCTTCTCTTTATCCCCACCATGATCAGCCACAGGGCTCAATGCAACATGGGAGGTGATAGTGACAATGGCACTACCCTATTACATGAAAATGAATGATTTGAAGTTGAGCATGCAGAGGATTGTATAATTATCAACATGGTGTTGGCTAGTGCCTTCTCAAAAATCACATATTATTGTTCAACAACATTATTGAATTCCTTTTCTTTAGAGCATTATGTAATAGAACCTCCAATACCTTTTTCAACATGGTTCTTGATAAACATTAAACTTAAGTGATTAGATCACTTCCACTTCTCATATAAGACCCTCTTTGCTAGCATAATAGATTTTTTAGGGATAGGTAGCTCATTCTCACAATACTACAAATATAAGTACATGCACCCTAATGTGAGGATAATATTCTCCGTACAATCCTTAAAAATATCACCAATTAACATTGGAACATGAGATGATTCACTATACATAATTGTAGATGGAATAGCTATAATTTTTTTTTAAAAATTCCATGATTCAAATATGGCCATAATTTAGATTATTGACCCATGTTAATCATACGAAAAGAAAACCCTTAATAAAGGTGAAAAACATTGGTGAACATGATGTTGAGGAGTGAGCCCCTACCCCACCACCTCAAGTGGCAATTAAGACAAGGGTTGCATGGCCTACCCCCCCGACATGCAATCTGCATGCAATGGGTATCATGTGTAAGGAGATGGTACTTGTTATTATTTTTTTCGGCCACCGTGACCAGAGGACGAGGGTTGAAGGATTTGTTTGGAGTGGCCTCTTCATCTCTGGCACAAAGGGGTTTATGTCCAGATAATTTCCTTTCCACGCTTATGAGAAAATGTTTTTATTCTAAAAATTATGTTCAAATCACTGCTACATTACTGGATTTAGTAAAGGATATTCTTTGGGTGAGTTTTTTATTTTTAGTGAAAAAATGTAACAACCCCAGTCAAAATTCCATATAATAAAGTTAATAAAGAAAAAATAATAACCAAGTTCATGGGACATGTATTCCAAGCTGAGTGTTGGGTAAAACATCCTAGTGTGGGTGTTCATTTGGTTTATTATGGCTAAGGAAATTAGCAAAGGAAATGGCAAAGGCTTTGGAAAGGCATGAGGCATTAATTGGTGTTTTATTATGAAAATAATGCAAATTAGGAGAAAAGGAAGGTGAAAGGTCACAGGTTGCATGTGAGGAGGAAAATGAAGGAAAAATAATGGAAATTGAAGAAAACAAAGGCCTCATTAATAAAAAGGCTTATGAGGATCAATTGGTACGTTTTCTCAATTCATTTTTGGAGCTATCTCTCTATTCTCTCTCTCTCACTCTTGGGTACCTAGAGTTTTCTGGGAGCACTTCAGATTTGGGTCAAGGAAAGAAAAGAAGGTAAAGAGGAAGCAAGGAAGAGCAAGATCAAGCAGCTACAATGGGATTATTTGTGGGTTTTGATTTGCATGTGTGATTTCCTTGCCGTATTTTGCATGCATGGTACATGAATGTGTGTACTTGGTTCTGTTGTTATCATTAGCATGGGTTTTTCCAGGTGTGACATTATTCTTCAGCCTTTCCTTATCATTTCTAGATAGCCATGGTGTGATGGGTTCTCTTGTATTTGGTTGAGTTGAATTGTGGATGGTTTCAAAACTGAGTGAGGTAGTCTCTGAAAGAAAGAACACATGGCCCAGTAATCCCTAAATAGGACTGGGGTTGTGGTAAAGCCAAATTTTGTTTGCCTTGGTGGACCTAGGAATCATCAAGCATTGTATGGCAGGATTTATGGTAAACCCTAGAGGTATGTGCCCTCGATCAAGCCTAGGAATCCTCAGTGAGTAAATGACAAGATATATGGTAAAGTCTGGAGGTTGGAGCCTTGACTAGGCATAGGTGTTATAGGTCAATTTGGGCACATCAACCCCCATTTCTAGATCAGTACTATTAGGGTCCATCAATCCCTAATTCAGTTGTTTTCATTCCCTAATGAGGTCAACCTACATCATGCTTGCCTCCCAAGAGTTTCCATGACACCATTAATCCAAAAGGTGTACCTAAGGAGATCAACACTGCTAGCCTTCCACCAGGCTGCATTGTAATGCAGGAACTGCACTGTCTGGGTGCATTACAACACACTTAGCCTTTGTTTCAACCTGCGCTGAGCAAGATTCAATGAACTTTTTAAATGAATCCATTGGATTCTTCATCCAATGGATACTTCTGGAAGTTTCGAAGTTGGTTGAGCTCACATTTGGATGCGGAAGAGGATGACTGAACCTTAATCCATTATCCCTTCCTCCATGGAACCACTTCCCCAATTTGGAAAAGCATTCATGAAGGACATGGCTTAACCTCCTCCATTCAGCTATAAATTGACCAAGCATTAAAAGGATGGTCTAGGTTGGAATTTCTTGAGCTAAGGAGATGATGTTTGAATGAGATTAGTAAGAGTATTGTAATGATGTCAAATGGTTGCTTCATGAGGAGAGAAGGGATCGAAACTGGAAGGAAGACACTAAATCAAGAATGAACATTCATGGGTTTTAATCTTTCCTTTTATCAAAAAAGAATTCAAATCTTTTTCCATTCATGTTCTTACATGATGTATATCATATTATAGATTCTATGATATGTTTAATTAATAGATATTTATTGTATGCTTTGATGGGTTTCTGTCTTGGCTTGTGTGTAGGTACTTTACAAACGAGTTAAGTATGGAAAGGAGTAGTAGGATTGATCAAGGGAGAGAAGAAGCAAGCAAAATATATAGGTTGGTTTCTCCTCTTGCTTCTCTTATCTGTTGATTAAAGAAAAGGTAGCGAATTACTTTGTCTGTTATTTCTAGACTAGCTACTAAGTCTAGAGGGTTAGGCATTTGTAAAAACACTAAATTTGCCCAAAACATATTGGCGACTCCACTGGGGAACAATCCTATCCCTTGCAGTAGCTTCTCGGTCTCTTAAAGCACTTTGACATACTGTACTTCCTGTCATTTATGGAATTCAAGTCTAAATTCACTGAAAATTGAATCAAATTTAAGCATAAAATTGCCTTCAGTAATCAGTGCACTTCTATTACTGACATAGTGCACTGCAGTGCACTTCTTGCATAAATATAGTGAGATGCAGTGCACTCTCTTTAATTGCTTCCTACGTTGATCCCTTTAGGGTTAGTTTTCCCATCAAGGAACTAAAAACTTTTGTCAATTTTTAGCAGTTTGAATTGCTTGTTGAATATAAATGATGTATTATCTCTGAAAATAGTTTTTCATCTCCTTAGCTAGCCCTAATTTGATTGGATTGATTAGTGTTTCTTTAATGTTTTCTTTTTCATTATCAGTCTATAGTCAAAGTTCGTTTTTGGTCGATTGATCTTTATCGAAAGAAAGTGTCATAAAGTCATCTTTTCTTTCGAAAACTAAATTGTTGTAAAGTCTTCATTCATAAAATATTGATTGATTTATATGTGCATATACCTTGTCTTTTCGTTGAAAGTGTCGTAATTCCTCATTTCTTTGAAATCAAAAGTGTCATAAATTCTTCCTTTCCTTGAAAAGAAATTTTCGCAAAATCGTGATTTTTATGAAAAGAGATTTTTGATCGATTGTGCATATTTCCTTTTTGTTCATCATAGCATTAAGGGATTTGAAAAGAAAAACATGTATTTTGTTGTGTGTTCGAAAGCAATGGTTTAGGGAATTGCATTAGTTTTTGCTCTTTGTTGTTTTTTCAAAAAGTACTTGTACGCTCTATCCCTCATAACTAGGATTTTCATTACTGAAAATAAATGGGAAGACTGCTTCTCATTCTAGTTGAATTCTTAGGAATTTCGAAAAACATCTCGTGGTGAACCCTCAAAGGCAAATTTTAAGCAAGATCAACCTAAAATTTACATCAATTAATCTAATAACGATTGGAAATTAATGAAAACATCTAAAGGTCTAGGCTAGACACGTGTTTTGATGTATTTAAACCTAGTAGCTATCATTTTCACTGAGGTTGGGTGATTCCTCCTCTCTGATTTGATAAGTGCTAGTATGGACTTGTACTCCCTATACCATCGAGTATATAGTGGGAGACCCTAATAGGTTGAAATCCTTTATCCCTAGGAAGCCAAGTTTGCCACCTTACCAATTGCAACGCACCGAACACAACATTTGGGAAGATTGATTGTCGTACATAAAGTCCTTGGTCATTTCTCTTTCATTTAGCACCAAGGTGTATATTTCATTTTCCATTTGTCTGGTAAACCCTCTTGTCTAGAATCTCCAGAGCAGTCGCTTTCATTCCTTTTCAACTCTTTAAAAGCAAAAGGATCATCTGAGCACTTGTCCTTTCAGGGTCACTAAATATCGAAAGTGACTAGAGTCATCTTTTGTTTTTTCTTGACTCTTTAAAAATGAAAAAGCAAAGTTGTGTTCCAGTGTCATAAAATTTAATTGACTGCGGATAACATCCTCCATGCTCGCTCCTTAGTTGATCTTAGGTTGAAACATATCATGACAAATCGGGAGTCCACCAATCAAGTAATTCCTTTTGATGGGAATTCTAGTCCTTTTCCTCCATTTGGAAATATTGGTGCTCCATATATGGCTACATTGTCCCTTTTGGGATTTACCATTGGCT
>APFE030729359.1:0-17775 GCA_000404065.3 Pinus taeda
AACAATAATAATGTAAGGGCACAATAATAACAATAGTGGGCTTATATGGGGTACAATAGTAACAATATGGGCACTACATGGGTACATCAATAAATAAGTGGGTTGTACTGATAACAATAAGGGGTTACACTAGTAGTATAGGGGCCTAACACTCTCACATAATAGCATACGTTCCAAACGCAGTTGTAATGGAAATTCTAACTCAAAATGGGCCTAATGGAAAAAGAGGCAAATGGATTAAAGGCCAAGGTTTGGTCAAACTCATAGTTGAATTGAATTGTCAAGCCTTAGACATAAATTTCATTATTTCCATAAATGATTAGGAAGAGATGGTGACTCCACAAATTAGTTAAGCTTTCATAGATTCACCCTGGTATGCAGACATTATTTTCATTTTACTCAACCTACAAGCTCATCCTGTTTTATCCAGAACTAAAAGGAAATTCCTAAAAATGAAAGCAATGAAATATTGTATCTTAGATAATGTTTTATTTTGGAAAGATAACGGTGGCATCTTGTTAAATTGTTTATTAAAAGATGAAGCTGACAAATTCATGCAAGAATTTCATGCAGGGGATTGTGGGGGACACCTATACTTGAAAACAACTGTTGATAAGATTTTTAAGGGCATTTTTTTTATTGGCCCACCCTTTTTTTATATGTCCGAAAATATGTGACCTCTTGTCACAAATTCCAAATATTTGTAGGCAAGAATAAACTCTTACCATTACCCCTCAAACCTATCTCAGCAGAAATGCATTTTCTACAATGGGGTTTAGACCTCATTGGGGAAATTCACCCACCCTCCTCTGCCCAGCATAAATGGATTTTGACAGCCACTGACTACTTCATCAAGTGGATAGAAGCCATCCCTTCTAGACAAGCCACATTTTTTTTCATTATTTCATTTCTTGAGAACAACATCCTTTCTAGATTTGGGTGCCAACCAAAGCTTATCACTGATAATGTTGCTGCCTTCTAATCTAAGAAAATGGTAGATTTTTGTAACTCATACCATATCACACTAGGACATTCCACTGCCTATTACCCTTAAGATAATGGAGTAGGATAATCTTCAAACAAAAGCCTAGTCAACATCATCAAGAAGTTGTTAGAAGATACCAAGAAAACCTAGAACATAAAGTAGGTAAATGCGTTGTGGGCAAACAAGCTTACTACTAAGAAATCTATTGGCACATCTCCTTATCAATTGGTATATGGGATGGATGTTTTTCTTCCATCCTCATTAGGAGTACCAACGATGAAAATGATTCAAGAGCTGAAAGTAGAACCAAATGGAATCTAAAGGAGGATAAACCAAACAATTCATTTACAGCAAACCAGGGAAGAAGTTTATATCAAATCCCAAGTAATTCAAGAAAAAATCAAGAATATCTTAGATAAGAAAAATAAAGCATAAGATTTCTATATAGTTGATCAAGTACTAAAATAGGACTCTAGAAGAGAGGACAAAGGGAAACATGGGAAATTTGAATTTTTTTGGAAAGGCCCATATGTTATTTATGGTTACAAAGGCAACAATGCATTTTTTTAAAAGAATTAGATGGGGCAGACTTACAAAGTGGACGAGTCAATGGTCGAATGTTGAAGCACTATTTTCCACTAGAGTAATTTGTAGTTCATCAGTTCTATTCACTGGAAATACCACAACAAAGTTTAGATTGGAGTGGGTGATAATATTCTAAAGTTGAAGCCTGCAAAGGGAATGTTAAGCTTTAAAAGTCATAATATCATATACTTGAATAAAGGAGACCATAGAAAGTAGTTCCATGTAAAGCACAATCATAGTTCCAAGGGAACTGATCAGAAAGTTCCTGACATATCAAATGGAGATGCCATCCCCAAGTGGATCCACTATTAGGTTCCTATAATAATAGGGATCATAATTTTGAATTGACTATGTTAAGTCATGTAAGATTGTACATACCTTTGCTTCTTGTAACTGTTTTCCATATTAAAAAATGAAAAGAGGGTATGTCCTAAAACAAATTATATATTTATCTATAATATATATATATAGATATATATATATATATATATATATATATATATATATATATATTATATATTAATTATATTAATATATATATTTTATAATCAGGACCAAGAAGAGAGAAAATAGATATGAAATATGAACCCCAACAAAAAGAACAAAATAAATTTTGAAAGTGTTACATGTTCAAATTCCACTACTCTTAGTTTACTTTTTGCAAATAAAATTGTGTGCAGCTTGTCCAAAATGCCACAATTCATGATGATCACATAGTTCAATCTTGATTACTCATGCTTTAAACTTTATGTCAAAATAGTTAGTGAATAAAGATCTGACCAAACCATTTAATCTTGCCAAATCATTAGCTAGGTAGAGAATAAAATGAGCTCATGAGTTTAATCTCAGCGATTGGAAGATATAAGGTTAGAAATAAGTTAGTTTCCTTATCAAAAGAAAATAAAAAGGGTCACCCAATAAAGGAGATAAAAAATGCTAGGGTAAATAAAGGGTAGGTAAAATAGGTTTTGGAATGCATAAGGTTGCTAACTCGAATGCACCTTGAACATGCTCAATCCTATTTTTCATGAGCAGGAGGAATTATCAAAGGAGGACATTCACAAAAGTTATATATTACTTTCAGTATTTACCCAAAAGTTCTATATAATATTAGAGCTCATTCACTAAACCCCTTACATGCCTATTTTATTAATTTCCCCCCATTCATTTTCCCTTCACACTCATTCCCTAAGTTATTTGTTTCATAACTTACCCCTTATTTATTCTTTATTCTTGAGTCTGCATGTTATGAAACTAGCTCACAAAAATATAGAAAAGATAGATCAACACCTTAGCAGCAACCACATCAGCAAAATCAACAGCCCATCCCAGTGGCGAGGCCATAAAATGGATTCAATATATGGAAGATATTTCCATTCAAAAAACACATATTAATAAGCTCAAGGAGAAAGTGAAGAGCTTGGAAGATGAAAAGAAATTAGTAGAAGTAATGCATCAAGGTGAGAAACAAAAAGCTAATAGATTGAATGACATGATCCACTAGCTAGAAAAAGAATTGTCACTAAAGAAGCCTTTGGCCCAAGCAAAGCAACATTTATGGGCCAATATCATTAACTTAGTTAATGATATTTGGTCATCTATACAGGTAATATTTGAACAGAATGATTTAGTGAAGGAAGCCACTGAGGCAATTCAAAAGGTAAAAGCAGATCTTGGGGAGAAACCAAAGGAAGCCTCTAAAGTAATCAAATTTCTAAATTCCAAAAGCAAGTATGAATTAGAGGAGCTTGGGATAACTCCTAGAACAGAGACCATTATAGGAGTAAATAGAGTTATCGCCAAGAGAAATATGACGATATAGCTTGAGGAGAAATGTCAAAACATGGAACTTGCAGTAAAAAGGTTTTTTGACAAGTTTGAAGTATTGAGACAGAAGGGTCTGCCTAATACTTTGGTAATAAATGATAATCTAATCACACATGAAGACTATGATAAGAATATGAGAGAATTAGCTAGAGAAACTTCCAACAGTTCATCCAAGAGAGATGTGCCAACAGGAAAAGTGCTCCTCTAGGCTTTCAAAAATTTCTTTTACCTCCAGCATGAGGTAAATCACATGTTTGTGAACAAGCCTAGATTTGCCAAATATATAGAATCACATGAGATTTACTAGAGGATGATGAAAATCAAACTCCCACATCAAGAAACATGGGAAAAATGGTGTGACATACTATAAAGGATGAAAAAAGAGAATCAGGTGAATGACAAGCAGGTGAAAGGAGCAGAGAGCGTGAAAGAGAATCAGATCTAGAAACAACAATCAAGTAAAAAGGGACAAATTTCGATCAGTTAAAAAGGTGTCACTATATTTTTGTATAACTATATTTATTTTCCTAAAATAAATCCTAGTTAGTTGACAATATATTTTTGTAAAAGTATTGTATAAATATATCTTCCATTTGAAGTATTAGGGGGTGGATTTCTGAATATTTCTATAGCTGACTAATCTACTACCGTAGGGTTATTGTACCAACTTCCAGTTGACAGACATAATAAGTTATAACGGGACTTCTTTACGGGATTCATGCGGTGAGTTATCTGAGTGAAGTACAAATTGCATTTGTTCATGTTCTTTTTCTAAAGTATTCCATAAACTCATATGTGTTCTAAAATCTAAATGTTATAACTCGAATTTTACTACAGAACTTACTTAAATATTACACTTTGTTTTTGTTGTTATACATTTATATGTTTTCTTCTGATATCTGGTTTACAGAATTATTAATTACCCTCTGATCTTGATTGATCTTCTTCATCCTTATTCAATATCCAGTCTAAGGAATTCTTAATTGCTCCTTTATCCCGATTAAAAAATCATTTCACCATCCAACCTTGAGATCTGATATTTCTCACCTATATTGCCTTGTAACATTTTCTTTATGGTTTTTTGTTGTTTTTTTTCAAATCCATATTGACTCCATAGCCCAATGGAAAATGAAAAAGTACTTATTCATCTAAGTCAATAATTCCACAAACTCAACCAAAACCAACCTAAATCAAGCATACATAACTAGCCTAAAATCCTATTAGTAAACAAAGTTAAATCACACAAAGAGAGCCCTCACTGAGTTTAGGAAGTCGAGATCCTAAGCTCCGAAGTAGTTTTGTAGTTACCTCTGATATTTATTTTTAACACATTGAACAATCCTTGGAAATTTTGGAGTGATAACACGGTGGCGACCATACTGGGGAACTTGGTCCCTAGTTAAAATCAATCTTAGAGGGAAAAAATTTTCCTCATTTTTCACATTAAGGTGTTAAAGGGTTGTTTTAAATCAGCATTATAAGTCAAAACTCTGGCTTCTAAAAGAAAATATTATAGCACGGCTCATCCTAATCCACAACCTGTTATAATTGTTGATGATCTTCACAAAATTTTAAGAAAAGCTAAAATGCTAGAAAGTCAAGGAACTGTTAATTAGTTAAACAAATCAATTTCACTTCTAAATAGTTATTGAGCTTAGAGGATATTAAATTTGACTTATCATTTGAGCATTCTTTGTTTCGTACCGAATCTGAAAATTCAGTCTATGATACTATAATAGATCCCAATTTTATTCAATTTATTGAATCAAAGAAGGATACTATACATATTCATTTAGATAAACATGTTTTGGATACTTTTAAAAAACTTCATGAGTTAACCTCCACTTTGATGAGTTAACCCTCTCCAGATATTATCTGAATATGAGAACATAAGGAGATCTCCTAGTGAATCTGTCTAGGATTACTGTACTAGGTTTAACAACAGTTACAATGAAACTCTATTGAATATTAGACCCCCACCAGACCTTGCCCTAGTTAAATTTCCAAATGGTTTTGATGCTGACATGTCCTATCAATTAAGAAAAAGAGACTTTGCAACTTTAGAAAAAATGAAAAGTGATGCAGTTAGTGTAGAAGCTAACTTATTGGCTAAAATAGCCGGGATGAGGAATGAGAGGAGAGTTACCATTAAAGAAGAACCATCCACTTCAGATGCTAAGATAGATAGTTTAGCTAAAAGTGTAGAAAGGCTAATGGATAGATTAGAGAATGTGGAAAGAAAGCCTCAGTGGGAAAATCAACAAAGACCCCAAATTAGGACTTTAGAAAAAATCCTAATACTATAAAATCAAGAGAAGTTGTACCCGATCAACAGGTTAGACCACCATTCTAGGAAAATTATGCTGAAAGTTCACAACAACATGAAGAAGACTAGGACACCTAGATAAACTTGATGGGAGTAAACAATGAGGATTCGATTTTGGTTAATTAGGAAGAATAAGAATTTTACACGTTACAACAATTACAATTAGAGTTTGGAGATTCCTTTGACTACAAACAAGGCCATGAAATGCTATCTACGAAGTTCATAAACAATATAGCCTTACAAGAAAAAATCAACCCAAACCCAAACTAAGAAAATAGTGGAAGCTCCTGCGACCAAGATCCTACAAACTCTACCTAGAGAAGCTCAGGAGGCTTCCAGCCCAAAGATTGTGGACATAACTTCAACTGCAACTCAAACTTTAGCTACACATCAAACTTCAAATGCAAATCAAATTGTTCCAAACAAGAAAATTGAAAACAAAACAGTTGGCATATAAACTGAATTACCTAGTGCTAACCGAGAAGACAAGAATACACAAACCACAATTGCTAAGAATGAAATCATTCAATTAGGAAAAATTCAAATAAATTTCAATATCACAATTGAGTTCGCCAAATTGAAATTACCAGTTCCTTTAACAAAGCTCATAAAAAATGAATCATACAAAGCACAAATCACTAAAACACTAAACATAGGTGAAGGCGAAGATGTTGTAAACCTTAATGATGATCAACCTCAGTTGTTATTTGGTCCAGAAGTAAATGGAAAAATTCAACAAGGGGATATCCCTCCATTCTATATTAGATTAAATGTTCATGATAAAATCCTACCTAATGCTGTGTTAGATTAGTCAAGTCAAATGTCTTGGCCTGATTAAATATATATGTGTAACTCTAGTCCAATGCCCAACAAAGAGTATTGTTATGGATATAGTAGTTGTTCATATCCCAGCCAAGTATGGTATGTTGTTATCTCACTCATGGGGATAAATGTTACAAGGGTCATTGCAATTAGACATGTCATATGCTACAACTTCTATATTTGGTCAGCAAAGAATGCTTTAGAGGGAGACCTTGATTAAATACATGGTAAGTAGTTCAGAAAGACCACCAAATTACCCTATTTATTCCATGCATTTTGATATGGACTCACTTATCTTATATAATTCAGACAATGGCAAGGATAAAATCACACATGTAGAAGGAAAACACAAAGAAATTGATAGTGAAAACATAACACATGAATCTCTATGGCATTTAGATTTTGATGGCTCTATAAATAGATTAGGAGCACGAGTTGGAGTATGGATCTATAATTTAGAAAATGATCATTCAGAAGGACATGCTTTTAGATTAAATTCAAATGAACTAACAACATGGCAGAGTATGAAGCATTAGTTCTAGGTCTTCAAATTGTAAGAAAACTAGGAGCTAAAATAGTTTCTTAAACTCATTATAAAACAAGTCAAGGGTTAGTACATTACTAATAACCCTAGACTTAGTTTTTATAGAGAAACCATCATAGACTTGATAAATTGTTTCCTTGAAATTGATTTTGTTGTCATTCCAAGAAAGAAAAACATGCAAGCTCATAGATTGGCCACTTTTTCCAGCACATGCAGGTTACCCTTCTAGCCAAATCATCAGTACACAGCTGAGGTAAGACATAGACCAACCATACCCCATAATTTAAAGTAATGGAAATTTTTTTGATATGACAATCAAATTTGTGAATTTATGATTTCTGAAGGAGAATTTTGAAATGGTAATATAGACATTGACTATACATCATATTATTCCACAAGCAATGAAATGGAAGTAAATAATGTGAATAAGCTACAACAAACTAAATTCACCAAACTAGAAATAAAACAACTGGAGACAGTTGAAATTGAGGAATTAATCAGTGATGAATTTGATGTTTTGAACCTTGAAACAACTTTTTTCATAAGGGATTAGCCCCACTGGAAGACCTCTTTGGGTCCAATGGTGTTGCTAAAAAACCTAAAATGGAGCCTCTAAGGTCAAATATAGAAGAATGAAACATAGGAACAAAAGAAAATCCTAAGCTTATCAAGATATCCAGGACACTACCCCCAGCTCAAAAGCTGAAGTACACTAGCTTGTTTAAAGAATTCCAAGATGTCTCTACCTGGAGTTATGAAGACCTCAAGTCTAATGATACCAGCATTATCCAACATAAGATATCAATTAAATAAGATCAGTAACCCTTTAAAAAAAAGCTAAGGAGAATTAACCATGTTCTTATGCCATTAATAGAGAAAGAAGTAAAAGGATGTATGATGCTCAAATCATAGCACCCATCAGATATTTTGATTTGGTCTCTAATTTATTCCCCACCAAAAAGAAAACATGTAAAATCAGACTCTGTGTTGATTTCAGAAACTTGAACAAATTATCACTGAAGGATAACTATCCCATGCCTAAAATGGATCACATTCTCCAGAGGGTAGTAGGGTCATCCATAATTTCATTACTTGATTGGTTTTCTAGATACAATCAAATCCTAGGTCAACTTGAAGATCAAGCAAAGACTCCGTTCATCACTCCCACAGGAACTTTCATGTATTTGAAAATGCCCTTTGGATTAATGAATGCTAGAGCAACATTCCAAAGAGACATGGACACAACCTTTTCAAAAGAAATCCATGATTTTTTAATGATGTACTTAGATGATATTATAGTGTTTTCCAAGTGAGATAATGAACATCTAGATCATCTGAGTAGAGTATTCATAAAATGCAGAAAGTTTGGCATATCCTTAAATCCTAAGAAATCACTTTTTGGATTAGAAGAAGGAAAACCCCTAGGACTCATAATTTCAAAAGAGGGTATTAGAATTGATCCAGCTAGAATAGAAGCAATCCTAAACATCAGTCATCCTAGGAACATTAAAGAATTGTAATCATTCTTAGGTAAAATAATTTTTCTTAGAAGATTCATTTCTAACATAGCAGAACTAATTAGATATTTGAATAACATGTTAAAAAACGATTGATAACTTAAGTGGACAGTAGAGGCTAAGTAGTATTTTGAAGCAATCAAAGAAGCCCTTACTAAAACAATTGTCCTCATAATTCCTAGTTTAGCAAACACTTCATAATTTTTTCATTTGCTTTGGAGCACACCATTGTAGCAGTCCTGTTGCAAAAGAATGATGAGGGTTATGAGATACCCATTTCTTTCTTCAGTAAATCTTTGAGAGATGCTACATTAAAGTAAAATATAATGGAGAAACAAGCCCTTGCTTTAGTAAAAGCCATAAAGGATTTTAAAGTATATATTATATACTCTAACATAATAGCATATGCTCCAAACTCAGTTGTAATGGACATTCTAACCCAAAATGGGCCTGATGGAAAAAGAGGCAAATGGGTTAAAGGCCAAGGTTTGGCCAAACTCATAGCTGAATTGAATTGTCAAACCTTAGACATAAATTTCATTGTTGCCATAAATGATTAGGAAGAGATGGTGACTCCACAAATTAGTTAAGATTTTATAGATTCACCCTGGTATGCAGACATTACTTTCATTTTACTCAACCTACAAGCTCGTCCTGGTTTATCCAGAACTAAAAGTAAATTCCTAAAAAATGAAAGCAATGAAATATTGTATCTTAGATAATGTTTTATTTTGGAAAGATAATGGTGGCATCTTGTTAAATTGTTTATTAAAATATGAAGCTGACAAATTCATGCAAAAATTTCATGCAGGGGATTGTGGGGGACACTTATACTGGAAAACAACTGCTGATAATATTTTTAAGGGCAGTTTTTTTACTGTCCCACCCTTTTTGTATATGTCCGAAAATATGTGACCTCCTGTCACAAATTCCAAATATTTGAAGGCAAGAATAAACTCTTAACATTACCCCTCAAACCTATCTCAGCAGAAATGCATTTTCTACAATGGGGTTTAGGCATCATTGGGGAAATTCACCCACCCTTCTCTGCCCAGCATAAATGGATTTTGACAGCCACTAACTACTTCACCAAGTGGATAGAAGCCATCCCTTCTAGACAAGCCACATATTTTTTAATTATTTCATTTCTTGAGAACAACATCCTTTGTAGATTTGGGTGCCAAAAAAAGCTTATCACTCATAATGTTGCTGCCTTCAAATCTAAGAAAATGGTAGATTTTTGTAACTTATACCATACCACACAGGGACATTCCACTGCCTATTACCCTTAAGGTACTAGACTAGTATAATCTTCAAACAAAATCCTAGTCAACACCATCAAGAAGTTGTTAGAAGATACCAAGAAAACCTAGAACAGAAAGTTGTAAATGTGTTATGGGCAGACAAGCTTACTACTAAGAAATCTATTGGCACATCTCCTTATCAATTGGTATATGGGATGGATGTTTTTTTTCCATCCTCATTAGGAGTACCAACGATGAAAATGATTCAAGAGCTTCAAGTAGAACCAAATGGAATCCAAAGGAGGATAAACCAAACAATTCATTTACAGCAAACCAGGGAAGAAGTTTATATCAAATCCCAAGTAATTCAAGAAAAAATCAAGAATATCTTTGATAAGAAAATAAAGCATAAGATTTCTATATAGTTGATCAAGTACTAAAATGGGATTCCAGAAGGGAGGACAAAGGGAAACATGGGAAATTTGAATTTTTCTCGAAAGGCCCATATGTTATTTATGGTTACAAAGGCAATAGTGCATTTTTATTAAAAGAATTAGAATTGGAAGATATAAGGTTAGAAATAAGTTAGTTTTCTTATCAAAAGAAAATAAAAAGGGTCACCCAATAAAGGACATAAAAATTCTAGGGTAAATAAAGGGTAGGTAAAATAGGTTTTGGAATGCATAAGGTTGCTAACTCAAATGCACCTTGAACATGCTCAAGCCTATGTTTCATGAGCAGGAGGAATTATCAAAGGAGAAGATTCACAAAAGTTATATATTACTTTGGGTATTTACCCAAAAGTTCTATATAATATTAGTCCTGAATATTAAAGCTCATTCACTAATTTCCCCTTTACTCACTCCGCTTGATAAAGTTTAATTAAAAGACTTCTTTTAATTAAATTTAACCCCCACTTCATAACTCCCCAACCCTAACATATATTATTAAACCTATCATACCCCTCCACATAAAATATCCCTGGGTCCCACCTATCATAACCCCTTATCTCTTCCATCCGTCCGATCGTTATTTTTCAGATCTAACACCCAATAAGCATTTTCGCACCCCCAACATCCAACCTTTAGAACAAAGGAAAGGTTGTGAAATGGGTGGTTTTACCCATCCCCTCCCCTGCCACGTGGCACCACCACATTGCATCGCATCCCCCAACCCCAAACAAGCATACCACCTTTACGCGATGTGATAAACTATCAAACTACCTCCAAGCATTGTGCGATAAACTACCATGCTATGTAATTAACCGCCGTGCTATGAGAAAACCTGCTAATTCCAAAAGAAGGTGAGGTAACAAAAACCCTGAGAATTGTTTATTTCACCATTGTCGCTGAACTTGTGAGAAAATACCAAAAGCTATGACCAACCCGAAAGAGAGCCCCTCCTACCACCTGGACCCCTGTGCAACTGAAATTCACTATTTTCTAGGTTATTCTAGTACTCTGCTCCATCAATTGAAATAAAAAATTGATAAATTAAACCCAATTAATGGATTCTCATAGTGTTCTAATTGTAAACCCTCTTGAACCCTCAGTAGCAAATGTCGAACACCTACCCTTGGCTGATAAAGACTATAAAATTATTGAAACAATGACAGATTCCAACCTTTTGGAGCTCCCCTGTTGGAGCCATGACAAATACACTCACTAAGCTGATGATATCCATCTATGGGAGTCAAACTTGTCTAAATACATATTGCCACAGACCTACCAGTTCCCTGAATTTATCAGACTATGAAAAAAACTATTTGCCAATTGAAAGAGCCATAGTCACCCTAGCCCAAGAAATCCTATTTACTATCACTGCTCAATCTATCAATCAAATGCTGCAAATTCAACCACAACCAGAGGGAGTTCCCTTCTCCATTGAAACCCTTACTGAGCTTTACCCAAAGCTAGACTTTCCTAAGAGGTATCAAATCTTCCAAACCTTCCTCCCTGAAACAGCTCAAATTCCTAAAAGGAACCCACCATACTCTACTGTCATGTTCCCAGAACAAATCAAGAAAATTGTTACCATGTTATCTTGTATATTAGGATACTTTACTCATGAACATTTAGGTGAATCCATCCTAGGTTTCCTCTCTATCTTTAGCCCAAACCAGCCTCCTTCTATAACCTTCAACTTTGCCCAATTCCTAGCAAACACGGTGCGTGATCAGCTAGTAAAGCTGCCAGAAGAAGGAGCTTCCGAATACTCCTCAGGTTTGTTCGACATGTTTTTATATTTTCAATCAAAAAGGTTTGCAGTCAGCCTCCAAAAACTGAACATAGAGGGTAATCACCAATCCGTTGTCTTGTGGACATCCTTGATCAGAAAGGATTCCACAGAATTTAGTTACAAAGACATCATTGATTGATTGATTTATTTATTTATCCAGTTGTTAATATGCTAAGTAGTAACATTCATCCTAGAACCAGTGAAGATATAAAAAGGGTATTATACTTATCAGATCAAAGTAAAATGGAGACTGGTATTTATACCAGAACCATACAGAAATCAGAGTATATGGAAGCCAAGTAATTCCATTCAAGCTTCCCAAACACCTCCCAATGAGGATATCTACTTTGGAATACATCATAAAAGTCTTGAATTATGATGAGATCCATTTCCTCTCGGCCAAAAAGAAGACCCAATTCAAGATTAAAAACCAAATAGGGCCTTTCATATGTAACAATAGAAATGTTGGAAAGGAAGAAGACAAATGTTTACAATATTTGAAGCTCAACAGTAGTTTCAAATGGTAGTATGACCCTTTGGGTATCATAAGAAATCTAAGATTCAAATTCAAATTGACCACTTTCATTAGAAATACATTTGAAGCAGAAACATAGATTATCATCAGGGGTGATTCACCCTCAACACATGTAGAAGAAACATCTATGCCCTCATCTTATATTTCACAGATCATTCAAAGTAAGAATAATGTAGAGGTTTCATCATCTAGAAAAATAGTGGACAAAGAGAAAGATATCATGGAAAGGTACAAAGAAATTAAAATCAGAAATGAGGCATTAAAAGCTACAATATGTACACAATACTGGAAGCAAACTCCGAGTGATTAGATTAGGTTACTTTTATCTTTTGGCCCAAAAACTAGGAGGATGCAGATGACCTTCTTATAACCAAAGGTAAAGGCCCCAAAAACATCAGAATATTACAAGAAAACAACATTTGAAATTCATGCTTAGGTTGTGCATCCAATTGACTAGATTGAATTTCATAAATAGGAAGGAGAAATGATATATTCAACCATGACACGAAAAGCTCTAATTTTCAAGAAATTGAAGAAGTCTCTTGAAAATGTACAGTCACAGTTAAAGCTGGAAAGGGCCTCATCACAAGCAAAGGACAATAGGATTAAGTCACTAGAAGATTTGGTAATTGAAATTAGCTATAATCCAACTGATATCAAGGTAGCAGAAGAACTCATTAAAAAGAAAAATGTGGACATAGATACACTCAAGAAATAGCTAAAGCTACCAACTACTGAACATCCACAAACCAAGGAGATTTTTGAGACACTTAATAAAAAGGATGAGATGATGAACTTAATCATCTATTTGACAACTCAACTAAGGGAAATGGAGGCAAAAATAGATAAACTGGTACAGGAGAAACAAGCTAGCAAAGAAGTAGTTCCTATTACTGTTATTCCCATAGGAGCTACAACAACAACCACATCAAGAAAATTAATAGCCCATCCCACTGATGAGAGTAGCAAATTGATTCAAGCTATGGAAGATATGTCCATTCAAACAACACATATTAATAATCTCAAGGAGAAAGTGAAGAGCTTGGAAGATGAAAATAAATTAGCAGAGGTAATGCATCAAGATGAGAAACAAAAAGCTAATAAATTAAATGACATGATCCACTAGCTAGAAAACAAATTGTCACTAAAGGACCATTTGGCCCAAGCAACATTTATGGGCCAATATAATTAACTCACTTAATGATATTTGGCCATATATACAATTAATATTTGAACAAAATTATTTAGTGAAGGACACCAGTGAGGCAATTCAGAAGGTAAAAGTAGATCTTGGGGAGAAATTAGAAGAAGCATCTAAAATAATCAAATTTCTAAATTCTAAAAACAAGTATGAAATATAGGAGCATGGGATAACTGATAGAATGCAGACCATTCTAGAAGTAAAGAAAGTTATTTCCAAGAGAAATCTAATGATGCAGCTTTAGGAGAAAAGTCAAAAAATGAAACTTGCAGTAAACAAGTTTTTCGACAAGTTTGAAGTATTGAGAAAGAAGGGTCTACTCAATCCTTTGGTAATCAATGATAAACTGATGAAACATTAAGACTATGATAAGGAGATGAAGGATGTAGCCAGAGAAACTTCCAACAGTTCATCCATCAAAGGTGTGCCCATAGGAAAAGTGCTCCTCTAGACTTTGGAAAACTTGTTTTACCTCCAGCATGAGGTAAATCACATGTTTGTGAACAAGCATACATTTGCCAAATATACAAAAGCATATGAGATTTACCGAAGGATGATGAAAATAAAACTCCTAGATGAAGAAACACGAGAAAAATGGTGTGACTTACTATAAAGGATGAGAAAACAGAATCAGGTGAATGACAAACAGGTGAAAGGAGCAGACAGTGTGAAATAGCAGACAACATGAAAGAGAATCAAATCTAGTAATAGCAATCAAATAAAAAGGGGCAGATTTCAATCAGTTAAAAAGGTGTCACTATCTTTTTGTATAAAGATATTTATTTTCCTAAAATAAATCCTAGTTAGTTGACAAGAAATTTTTGTAAAAGTATTGTATAGATACTTCTTCCATTTGTAGTACTAGGGGGTTGATTTCTGAATATTTATGTAGCTTACTGATCTACTACCTTAGGGTTATTATACCAACTTCCAGTTGATAGACATAATAAGTTATAAAGGGACTTCTTTACAAGATTCATGTGGTGAGCTATCTCAGTGAAGTACAAATTTCATTTGTTCATGTTCTTTTTCGAAAGTATTCCATAAACTCATATGTGTTCTAAAATATAAATGTTATAACAGGAATTTTACTACAGAATTTTCTTAGATATTACACTCTTCTTTTACTATTACACATTTATATTTTTTCTTCTGATATCTAGTTTAGATAATTCTTAATTTCGCTCTGAGCCCGATTGATCTTCTTCATCCTTCTTTAGTATCTCGTTTGAGGAATTCTTAGTTGCACCTTGATCCTGATTGAAAAATCAATTCACCATCCGGCCTTGAGATTTGATATTGCTCACCTATGTTTCCCTGTAACATTTTCTTTATGGTTTTTTTTTGTTCTATTTTCAAAGACATATTGACTCCATAGCCCAATGGAAAATGGAAAAGCACCTATTCATCTAAGTCATTGATTCCACCAACTCAACCAAAACCAACCCAAATCAACCATACATAACTAGCCTAAAATCCTATAAGTAAACAAAATTAAATCATATAGAGAGATCCCTGTCTGAGTTTAGGAAGGCTAGATCCTAAGATCCAAAGTAGGTTTGTAGTTACCTCTCATATTTATTTTTAACACATTGAAGAACCCTTGGAAATTTTGGACTGATAACTATTAAGATATTATATAAGTTTGAAGAAATTATCACAGGAAATTAAATTTTATGAATGAACTCTTTTACAATGTTGTTTTTTCTCTATAAATAACCATGGAAGTGTATCTCATTGTTCATCACCATGTAATCAATCACATATTTCACTGCAGATTTCCTTACTCAAAATCATTACAAATTTTGAATTCATTTCCTTGTCATTCCTTCCATTAAATATTCTCAGTAACATTTTTGTTACATTCTTCCCAATATGCATTGCTCCAAAACAAATGAGCCATTTGTATGATTTTATAGTAGCGCAACCTACTAAATTCTACATTGTAAATTTTCATTCCTTTTGGAACTCCATTAACACCTTGACATCCTCGATGAAATGAAAATGAAATCATAATAATAACAATTAGATGCATTAAATAGAATGGATATAAAACTTGTATAACATTATATATGCTACATAAACCAATTGCTTACTTGATGATTTATATTATATTCCAACTTCCATAGTTAAGGAGTCATTCTTTGTTGTTTTATTCTAGTCTCTTCTTTCCTATTGAAAATATAATTTTCAATAGTTTTATAAATATGGTTCTTAGAGAGGGAGTGGTTGTACTCATCAAAAACATTCTTGCGTAAGCACCTTGAATGACAATATTTCATTCTAGGACAATAAATTGGACATGCAAATTTACCCTTTTCTTTGGATACTTACAAGATATGGATTAATTTTAGTGTCAATTATATACCAAGGAATTATTTAAAAATCATGGATTATTTTTCATAATATTATGTAATAGTGAAATGCATGTGTACAGTAGATGCCCCATAAATGCATTAGACCTATGAAAGAATCTATTGTGGATTTAAGGTTTCCATGGAATTGAAATTGCCTTTCCCTTATTGGTCTAGAGATGTTGTACATGGTGATGCCATCTGATAACTTTAGTAACTAGTCAATTAGATGCTCAATGTATACATTCATATTTTAAAGTTGGTATTTTATCAATTCATTGAAGATAAACATAACTACCACTTTTTGTGTGTTTGTGTGTGCGAAAAAAAGGTATATATAAGATTATCCCACTCCTATTTCATTATTTGGATTAAAAGAGAGGTTAATCTTCCAACTTTTAATATGGACTAAGTATCTAGGCATACCTACCATAAACCCGTTTAAACTAGGATCTGCCATAGGTTGAGAGGGATCAAATATCTAAAAGTTCAAATGCTTTTGAATTTTTGCACGTTTAATTCCTCATAGATTTAGCAAATATGAAATTAAGATAAATTTATGATAGGTTAAAAGGATAAGTGTTTAAATACAAATAGTTATCTTTTTTCTGATTTTAGATATTTTTCAACATCTTAAAATAATGGGAAAATGTTTCCATGTATAGTTATATAGAATTTCTAGCCTACTTCATTAGTTTGCTCAGAAATTGGTGACAATGAGTGATCTGTGTGCCACAAGATTTGTGTTATTAGAGAAGTTATCCAGAAATAAATGAACCTTTTCAAATATATAAACATTAAAGCTAAGTTACGTATCTATAAAAATTTAAGTGATTTATGTTTAGTTCCTTTATAAAAGTATTTTTCAAAATAAGTAAATGTAAAAAAGGGTTCCATACATTATTACATAGAGGGGCTAAATTTGATGGGAATTTATCCATATTTTACTTAAGTGTCAAATATCGACCATTTTAAAATGTGTACAACAATGATGACATTTAATTAATTTTAAAACTGTCATTTTCACAAGTGAGTTAAAAATTCATATATATATATATATATATATATGTATATATAATGTATATTAATGTATCTAATGTATGTAATGTCATGTAATGGTATGTAGACACACACATAGACACACATAAGAAATTCCAAATAGGATTGTACAAAATAATGTAAGTAAGAAAGTGATAGTATTTTTGGTTCAAACTCTCATAAGCATTGACCTATGTCGTGCCCACAATACTAAGATCAAAATATGAGACTCTAAGATAAGAAAAAAATGCTCCTATAGTTTCAAGTCTCCAAAATATGCACATAATCACCCATAGTGTCTCATTGGACATGTTCTAAAAATATTATGTCTATATCCACTCACATCATGCAATCATGCGTTGTACACACTAAATTCCTAGAACTTAAAGGCTGATACTCAAGTGACATGCCCACACCCATGGGCCATTGATTTGGTATATAAATCACTAACTTGTGAAGAGAGAGTAATTAAATTGAAGGCCCTTTTAGTGGTTTAAAAGAAATTATACTAATGTTTCTTGTTTGTATGGGTGAAGTAACATTTTTCTATTTGATTATG